>VUQI01060719.1:6595-20562 GCA_015106735.1 Paratilapia polleni
TTTATGGTGTGTTTTTTTTTTTTTTTTTTCTTTTTCATTTTTTTTTTTTTGTTTTTTTTTTTTTTGTTGTTTTTAATATAAATGGTGAGCTAAACTAACCAGCAGTTGGCAGTAGTTATGTACTCAGCCCATAGTGGATTCAGTCTAGTTTTTCTGTTGCCATGAAACTGCGTTGCAAATGTATATGAACACAGTTCAGCACACCTTGTCATAGGGAAGCGAAAATTACACTCTACTCAGAAAATGTATTACGCCCCTGTTTTACCAGCCTCATTTTGTAGCCAGTGACTGTAAATATAATTTTGTGGATCCAGTTTCATACTTTAATTGTATGTGGTTTACTACTGTACATCAGAGTACCAAAAGTTATAGGAAGGTAATTACTCAGTACTAAGACATTGCAACAGTGTTTGCAGAGAAATCATTAAGCTGTACCAGCTTCTGAATGCAAATCTAAATGCTCAACATTGCCTGTGTCAATATGATCAGTCACCATCAACACAGTTCTAAAGTCACCAGGCTTATGCTTTCTAGTGTATTTCAAGGTTTGAGAAAATGAGCTGCAACAGGCTCTCCATCTGTTCTCTGTTACACTGAAAAGCTGTCCAGTGGTGTGAATGGTAGGCTGACGACAGTAAAGACTGCAGGGGGACAGGATCTGCTGCTGGCTATGTTTGCTTACATCGAAACATGGAAAACATTAGCATGTTATCCATGGATCTGTGCTCTTCATGGGTTAGTGGGCACTACTCAATTTCTTTAAATGCAGATTATAGGATAGATGTTCCCATTTGTAACACACAAAAGGTTATACTTTAGAGGAGATCTGCGATGTAACCTGGAAATAAAAAGCATTTAAAAGAAATGCAACAAACCCGAGAGGAAGGATAAATCCCAGACCAGCCTGCTGTAAGACACAGAGAACATGAAAGAGTTTGAAATGTATGCTTCAAATAGAAATTTCTAAATAGCAAGTTGATATAGTGCAACCCTGAGATTTGGATCTGCCAAAGGAAGCAACTGAGTTGCTTGGGTCTAGCCTCAGTGAGAAAAACCTCCTGGCTCCAGGAACCAAATTTTCTTTTTATAGGCATTGTGAGAGGGATCTTATTCCATTATTTGAAATGGATGATGACTTTGTCTATTGTGTTGATGTTGAAGGTCTTTTGGGTGCAATGGATTGTGAGTACGATGCAGATGAGTGGAGGCTGTTCACTGATAATTCAAAAGCCAGCCTAAAATGTGTCCTACTGCATAACGGCAATTACTCTGCATCTTGTCCAGTTAAAAGAAACCTATGAAAATATGCAAATTGTCTTGGAGAAGCTGAAATACAATGAGCACAAATGGATCATATGTGAAAAAACTGGATTTGTATTTTGTGACAAAACTGTACGTGATTGAATATTTTTATTGGTATTTTTGAACTCATCGCATCATTGAATTAGGTAATATCAACTATTTTATGGAAAACAGCAGAAATTTAATTTTTTGATGCAGGGTGGTGACCTTAGTTAAGAAACTAATTCTACTATGCTTAATAGATTTTTATAAATTAAACTTTTAATAAAGTTTGTGTAGTACATTTCAAGATGAATATCACAAAGTGCTTCACAACAGAAAATGCTAAAACATTAAAAAAAAAAAAAAAAAAAAAACAAAAAAAAAATAAAAAAAAAAAAAAAAAAAAAAAAAAAAAAAAAAAGCAAACCCAAAAAAAAAAAAAAAGAAAAGAAAGAAAGAAAAAAGAAATAAGGACTCATATGTTAAGACAAAACTCAAGAAAACAAATCTCACACAACAAATAAAAGTCAAAATTGCAGCAGTCTTTTAAGACTTGTTCTCCCTCTCAAAGAGGTCTCTGTGGCTTTGCCCGTCTAAACCAGTTGCTGTAACGGGGCCAATGGAGGGACTGGGTCAAATCCTGAGCAGTGAAGCTGCTGTTGGCACCCAATAATCATATGCTCTTGTGTGGGAAAGGATCTGTGATGATTTATGGCCTTTTTACATGCATCTATTATCGAATCTACCTTCTATTAAAACTGAAGCAAGTCGCTCTGTTGACTGAAAGACTGTTTCACTTTGAAAATGTAGCACACTGGAGATGCGGGACAGATGTATGTAGAGGAGGCTCAAAGTAAACTTCTCAAATGGCTAAAACTGAAGAATCAGGTGCAGGCAGGAAGCATCTGAATCTTCAAGCCAAATTTTCGCTTGGTAGTGGCGTGGATTTGGCAAGGAGAAGTGAAAGTATGTGTCTGGTTTGGCTTGTCTGTGTTGGCTGGATTTGACCCTGTGACTTCATCATCATTTTGACTCATCATCACCATCATCATTATCAGCTATGCTTCACATTATACTCCTTCAGTAAAGACACAACGTCTTAAATAGAAAACCCCTCATGTAGGTTACAGTTAGAAGATGATTATCACACATAAACCGTTGTGTGAAAAGAAAAAGAAAATCAACAAACACACAACATGGGAGGAAGTGGATTCTCTCCAAAATAAATACACTTCCTGTGTCCGTGGAGAGTCATAAGAGGCGTGGCCGTTCTCCTATAAAAGCATCAAGGTGTACAAAGTCTAAACAACTTATTTTCTTGCAAACAGTTTTTTGTTTTTTTTTGCTCTTCTTCTTTTTCTCTTGAAGTTGTTTTTTGTGTTAGAAAGGGCCTGAGTTGGGTTTGTTCCTTCAGATCGGGACAGCTGCTTCACCGACCGGAGTCAGACTCGCACCGAAGCCTCCACCGGGATCAGTGAGAGTGTGCTTGATTCAACTCACACACACGTACACACAATCATGCACTCACACCTTTACATGGGTGGGACGATCATTCCCGGGATTGCTGTTGGGTGGAGAAAGAGAAAAAGAAAGAGTGAGAGGAAGGCGGGGGAAGAAAAGGAAAAAGAAACTTTTAAAACACAGCCAAATATTTCATCATCATAAAAAAATTCCCCTGTAAATACATCAACATGTTTTCCCATCTGTGCAGCTGTGTGACTGAAGCGACATTTAAGACATCAATAGACAAATAAATCAGTAAAATGGTGTGGGGATGCATCATCTAAGCTTGCACACACATTTAATTCTGCACAGCAACAGTTGGCGTATTTTAACTGTATGTTTGTATGTGTGCCTGACAGATTGCATCATGGCATGTGTTGTCTTTAAATCCAAGGGATGGGTGTCAACATGTGAGAAGCAGAGCCCAGCCCAAAGTGACACACACACACACACACACACACACACATTGCACACACCGAGCCACATTCCCATCACTTCAGAGGACATTACATTGACTACATTCATTTCTTGGAGAAGTACCCCCAACCATACCCACTACTATTACTTGCCTGAGCTCTACCTTTGCCCTGCACATTGTCCTTGGTGGGTAATAATTTGACTTTGAACACAGATGTATGTTCCCACAAAATATGCTCAGCAAACTGGAGAAATTATTAACTGAACAGCTTCATATTTCACGGTGAGTGAAAACGTTTAAGAAAAAGGATTGATTTTTAGTATCAACGTGACAAAATTTATTGTTTCAGTTGAACCTCCAGTTTTCTCCATTTTTCCTTTCTGTCTCAGGTACTCATGAGCATGCACACACACACATGCACACTCGTTTTGACATCTTAGTGGGGAACTCCATTGACATAATGCTTTCCCTAGCCCCTTACCCTAACCCCAACCATCAGAAATGAATGCCTAACCCTAACCCTAAACGTAACCACAACCTAATTGTAACCCTAACCCTAAAACTGCATTTTGAGAATCAAAAATGCTCAAACATGATCTCTAAACAAGTACACACACACACACACACACACACACGCCGTGGGGCAGGTAAACTGACAGTAAAAACTGTCAAGAGAGTCGAACAGCTGTCATTGTTGATCGCTCCCTAGTAAGCTGCCAGTGTGTGATCACCCAGTGTGTGCGACAGAGGAAAGTGTGTGTGTGTGTGTGTGTGCGCAGCTCTAAGTGGGATGTGTTTATTTCAGCTGTGCTTTGAGGCAACGCTTTGAGTTCCCACACCCCCGCACATGCTCACTCTACACACACGCTCACACAGTGACACAAAGTCAGTGATGTTGAGCAATAAATTCTCTATGCCAAATGTGTTTTTTTTTTTTTTGGGGGGGGGTCTTTGTAAATATCTAACTTCCTGTTTTTCTTCCCAGCCAATAGGAGGAGAGGGAGGAGTTACCCAGCAAACAAATTGTTTCATCTGTACATGAGAAGAGGGGTAGATGGAAAAATCAAGTAGAAAGAGAATGGAGAGGTGGCGATAAGGCGGGACAAGGTTGAAAAAGCAGGAAAGTTTTTTTGAACAATCATTCAGTCGAAGATGTGAAACATGGCAATCATCGTGTCATTGAAATTAGTTAATTAAATGTTCCAAATGCAATTAGTTAACAGAGCTGGAGGAAGAGACAGTAGAGGAACATACTTCAGGTGAAGGCCAGGCCTTGTAGAGAGCTGGCTGTTGAGTACTTGCTAGAGTCCACAAATGTTTGATCTGGTAAAGAGAGGAACGGAGAAATGATAAGGGAAGGGTGACAAGTCAGAGGAATAAAAAGGAGGAGAGGTTAGAAGTCAAAAGAAAAGACAGAAGAAGGAGGGGAAATGTTTTTAATCCAAACTATGAAGGCTTGGATATTGGATATTTTTTAACTAAAATATATATATACTTAGCACAAAAAGTAAGGAAATGTATGTTTGGCATTGGCAGAGAAGATTTGGCAAGTTCTTCATGGGTGCAACCCACATGCTCAACTTTGCTGCTCAACCCACAAATGCATTTTCCTTACAAACGTGGCAACATTTAAAGGGAAATAAACAGGCTTTCCAACGGTATGAGATTTATTGCCAAGAAGCACTGTTACAACAAAGAAATAATTGACCAAACACAAATTTCCTTACTTTTTGTGCTAAATATATTATATTATATATATATATCTATGTGTGTGTGTGTCTATCTATCTATCTATCTATAAAACCACCGGTCGCTAGGGAAAAACGTGTATTCCCTGGTTGAGGGAGGTTGCTGGCCATTGCTGTGAAATCAGTTATTAAGGCCCATTCATGCAGGCCTAGAGACTAGTCAGTGACGTACTGGTCAAAACTGTCCTTGTGATTGCTTTGGTTGCTAGCAGGTTGTCACGGTTGCCAGTAGTTTGCATGGACGATGCTGACTTGTCTGCAAACACTTGCAAACTACTCGCCAAGTGGTAATGAAACTGTGAAGAGTGTGACGCAAACTGGAAACAGAGAACATTTGTCTTCAAAGTAAAAGTTGCCCTTTGGCAAATGTGTTGGCTGCAGTGGCAAGGTACAACTTTTATTTTGAAGGTGAACATTCTCTGTTTCCGGTTTGCATAGCACTTTTTGAAGTTTCACCATGGCTCAGAGAGTGAATGGCGACTGTTTGCAGACAAGTTGACGTCTTTCGTGCAAACTACGACGACCGCCTAAACCCACTAGCAACCAAAGCAATCACAAGGAAGGTTTTGGTGCAGAACCCTCTTTGTGACTGATTTCACCCAGCAGCAGCCAGCAAACTCCAGCAACCACTTATCACCCGGTCGGGGGAACATACATTTTCCCCTAGCAACTGGACATTGCCAGGGGTTCGCCGACCGGTCTCCGAGACCGAGTCAAAAAAGGGCTGCACACATGAAAAATGCAAAGTTGGATATGCTTCATTAGACCACAGATACTGTTGCTGGCAGTGCAGCAAAGGGAAAATGAATACTAATGAGTGAAAGTCATTTTAGCCTAGAATCACCTTATTACCATAAGCATGCAGACTCTTTCGACTCTGACTTTCAATTGAGTCTATTTAGAAGAGTACTGTACCAGTTTTCATTACAATTCAGTCTTATGGTATTTCGCTAATAAACATGAATGCCAACCCCATGGTGGCACGAGAGAGAAAGCTGATCATTAGGGAACCCTTTGCTTACACATTTAATTCATACAGGGGATGAAAACATTCAGTGATCTAAAATATTTAACTCTAAAACAGGGTGTGCATGTGCCTACAGTCCAGTCAGGCTCTGAGAGGAGTTACAGAATGATGTGAAACAAGACAGACTCAAAATAGTTGAAAAAAAGGAGCAGAAACCATCTTAAACTCATGTGCTGGGGAAAACCCTCCCTCTAAGCATCACATGATAGACCAGCATGGTGAACTACCTTGAAGCCCGTTGCCGTTGGCACTGGTGCAGGAGGGTGGAGGGGATGATGAGGGCCTGACTACTGGAGCAAAGGCAGACTTCTGTTTAACTGCTGCTGACACCATGTTGGCTGGAGAGAAGGAGAAGACACCAGAGGAGGAGGAGCAGTTGGAAGGAAGAGAGGTGGAGGAGGCCATAGTAGGACTGGATGGAACAACTGGAGTGGTGGGAAGGAAGGACAGAGACAGGAAAGAGCAGACAGAAATTAATATTTCATTAAAAATCAAAAAGTTATTTTAAGTAATGGTTTATTTTTTGTGAATTAAATAGGAACATCTTGTACTCTATCTGAGAGATGAAGAAGTGACACATTAAATGTGTAAATACAGGAAAAATTAGCTTTTCATATATAACAAGTCAGGTTCCAGTGTTGCCAAATATCCACATACTTAAGGCCAGGTAGTGTATTGTATGTGGCTTAAAATTAACTTTATGGAAAGTGATAGTAGAAGGTTCCACTCTTCCAGTCTACTCTTCTCAAACAAAAAAAATCTCGCCTCTCTCTGCATTGCTCTTCTCTTTCCTCCCTCGCTCTTCCTTTCTGCTAAATGGAAATAGGATGCAATTAACTAACAGAGAGAGAAGAGGTGTAGCTGTCAGATAAAAGGCACTGAGGGAAGGAGGGAGGAGATGGACGGAGGACAAAATGGAGCTATGAGCTGTGAGTTGGTGATTGTTTTTGAAGAAGCTGCGACAGAAAGCCCCATGGGGGAATCTCCACACAGCAGATTTGAGATTTTTACTTTCTGTCCACAGGCATTTTGCGTGTGCGTGGTTGAGCATGTGTTTGCATGTGCGCAGCATTGCTTTCATCTGTGAGTCTGAAGGTACTGAGGGTGTAGGTAGGCAGTGTGGAGTACCTGTAATTAAATGGCACCGGTGTAAGCACATTGTAAAGGTGCATATATCCACTCACTAGCATAAGGCGAGTTGGCTGCAGAGCCATTGAGGAAAGTGGGTGAGCCTCCCAGGTTGGTCATGCCGGTGTTGTTGGAGTAGCCATTCATGGTGCTGGTGACTGAGGTGTAACTGGTCTGCTGAGGCGTGGAGCTGGGCACGTAACCGTGGGGTGACACACTACTGCTGCTGCGCACAAAACCTGCAGGACACAGAGAAAAAAAAGTAGAAGAAAGAAGAGCATGACAGTTGATTAAAGTGATGCAAATAAAGATAATTTATTATATAAATCTGCACAGTTCAAACTGGAAATTTACATTAAACATTTCCCGGTTGCAGAAGTGAACTCAGCAAATGCAAGAAAGTGAAACAGAGGAAGCATACAGTATGTTGACTTCTGTCTTTGGAAATAACAGTCCAGATTTTGAGCTTCCAGTGTAGCAAAGATGTCTGGATACTGGTTAACAGGTAGCCAGTAAAAAACTTCCTACTCCTTGTACTGTTCATTCTTTATAAATGCCAAATTGTCCATGGGTTTGAGGTTGAATTTCGGCAAATACAATTCCTCTTTTGGTCTCCACACTGATTTTTTCCCCCCCTGCATGTAGCCAAAGCCTCTTCAAACATGACTGATCAATAGAACTCGAGCTACAACAGAAACCAGAAAGTGTCTGGTACCAAAAATTTTGTCTTGCCTACGCATTCTGCAGATTTACATGAAGATATCTGTTTATAGAGATTAAATAGTATGGGATACCAAATAAAGGAACAACCTTTTATTTTAAACCAACAAGTTACAAAGTTCCATGTAAACAGAGATTTTAAACATGTCCCTGAAAATATGTAACACTGAGTTTGAATGACCTGTGCAATATAGAAGGTGATAAATGGACTACATCACCATTTTTCTTCCTTGGAGACAAGTTTGAGCACAACACAATATGAAATCAATGTTCATATTGTGTTGTACTGGTGTTTGATGATGAATTTAATAAAGAATATGATGATAAATTCTTACCCTGATTGGCTTGTGAGGGTTCGGAGACGTTGACAGACAGCTGCCCAGTGAAGGAGTTGACTCCCATCATGCCAGTGTGGGTTGAGCCGGACAGCTGGGTGTGTCCTCGTGGAACACTGTACAGAGCTTCTGCAATGTCTGCTGCACGTTTGAGGATGATCTCCTACAGGAAGAAGAAAGCACTTCAGAATAAATACAACAGCAAAGCACTGATTTCCCTCTTTCCGTGTGGTGTGTGTGTGTATATACCTGGTTATTATGAGGCAAACCATAGAGGGCTTCCACCAGGTCTGCTGCTCTCTTCAGAATGACCTCCTGAGATGAAGAGAGAGAAAAGATGAAGATAGCAGCATGTACAACAGTTAATCACGTTGTTCTCATGTTTTCTTAAGAGATACGAAGCATGAAAAACCTTCAGTTCACAAAGTTAGATTGAGCTTCACACACATGAAGGCACACCCAGCATTTCCACTTATAATAGTTACTAAAAAATATATATGTGCAATCCCTTTCCTCTTACTTCATTCACATCCATTTCACCATCTACTCACGATAAACAAATTGCTCCTCAGGCCTTTTAAAGGCAGATTACCTGCTGTCAAGTCAAGTGCTTTTATGTGTCTGTGCATCTTAATGACATCTTAAGGTGACAGGTATTTAAAATATACTCTGAAGTCAATCTAAAGTGCTGTAGGCTCTTCTGCTGTGCATTTCTGTTCAAATTAGACCACAGTCATGTGAGCAGTCTTGGTCTTGAGCTGATCTGTTTGTTTAGCAGTCCAGATGATCTTCTGAATTTGTGAATTGGACCAAATGTCAGAAATCAGTAAGAATGACTGGATTTAATCCAGAGTTGCCTCATCTTGTGATGGAAAGTGCAATCAGTTATTCCCGGATTTGATGTGTCCATTTCCCTCCCCCACTTGTTCATCTCAGTTTTTTGCCCATCCTCCCCTTCTTCTGCTTTCCTGGTCCAGTTTCATGTTTTTCTCCACCACTTCCCTTTACCATTTTGCACACACGCTGGGAATTGTCTCCTCTGTCTTCCCTCTATTTTGCTCTTTTTCCAAGTCTCTTTATTGTTTCTCCTCGAGCTTCCTCACCCGCCCACCCTCTTGGTTTCTTCCTCTTTCTCTCTGCGCCCACCCCGGGGTCTAAGGTGTCTTGTTTAACAGTTAATGTGTTGTCGTTCCCACAGCGTGAGGCTGCCTGGCGACAGAGAGAAAATTACTCTGTGCTTCACAGTATTAACCTGCGCTGTGTGACACGCTCACACACATACTTATAGTTGGCCGCATGTGTGCTCTCCCGCGAGTTTGTGCCTGGTGGAACATATTGCCTCTCCATCAGTGTGTGTGTGTGTGTGTGTGTAGGAGAGGTCACAGAGCCAGTCAGCAGTTTTAGTGTGCCTGTCCACGGTGCTAAATTCAATCTCTTACACATTATTATGGTCTGGCTGCCTCTCTGTTAACCTCGCATTATTAGACTGGTGAGCTGAGCCACACACACACACACGGAAACCTGATCCTGACTGTTCGAGTGGTTCCAGTAAGGCCAGTAGCTGATAAACGGGAAGGAAAGATGATCCTCTGGTAACATCATCATTATCAGGTCTGCGGGCTTTGGCTGCTACATCACTCAAAGCCTCTGACTGCTGGAATCGATGCACTTTGAATACTTTGTTCATATTTAGACACACAGATACATCACCTAATTAATCTCCCAGGTTGTGTTTGTCTGTAAATACGAAAGCATGTTTGTCAGATTACCTCCTGGTTAATACAGATAAATAACCTTTCCAGCTACATTTTGCTGACATGAATGGGACCAAAGAAGTTGCTCAAATGTTAAAAACAATCCAGTTTGGACGTCTTAAGGGTCTCGACAGCCTGCAGCTGTGTCAAAAACTAGTTAAAATCTAGTAATCTAGTAAACCAAAGTTGCATTTGTGTAAATATTTCAGGTAACAGTTTAAATTGTTGATGTGAGTTAGTGAAATTAAAAAATGTCTTTGTTTAATTTCTAATTGAAATAGTTTTGGTCATAAACTGAATGTGTTTCATGTCATTTTAGTTACAGAGAGTGGACTTTGTTTATTATTTATTTGCATTATTCTGTCAAAGTTATGTGTCTAGATGTTTTTGACATGCAAATCACCAAATCAAAACTTTTTTGTGTTTCTGGATCAACCGTTTCCTTCATGTTTCTGCCCAACAACTGCTGTCTAACTTTACTGTAGATGAGGATGAATTATGACAAGAGTGATGGAAACCAACTCAGAAATGTTTAGTTTTTAACCACTAATCTCTTTTTACTGTAATTGCTGCAATAAAGTCCAGTTTTACAGCTTTTCATCTCCGCTTGATTTTTTTTTTTTTTGATCATGCTACATTTCATCTTTTGTCAAGTATTTATGGAATATATACCTGACATGCACTCATCAGTCATTTCATTTCTTGTGTCTCGTCACTTTTGGGAAAAAAAAAAACAAAAAACGTTTTTTCCAACTCAACATCAGACTGAATAAAGGATGCAAGTCCTTGATTGAGTTTATATAACTGTTTCTCCAGGCTTTTGTAACCTTTAGCATAATCTATTCCTGTCTGTTTCAGGTAAAAATGCAGACAAACAGGTCGGCTGTCAGACTCAGAGAGAGAGGCAGGAGGTGAGCGAAAGAGAAGGCAGATCTGCTGGCAGAGAGAAAGAATAACAGGAGGTGTCTAGGTGCTTTTACTGTCTGAGTTATGACCAGCACTAATGTGATAACCATACATTATACACACACACGCAGACACACACATGTTGTATGCATTAGGACCAGGAAATGCTGAGCTGAGTCTCTGCGGGGTCAGATGTGCGTGTAACGTGCGTGTGCCAGGCCAGCACAGACACGACACACACATGACTTATTCCTCCCTAATGCTGGCACATTAGTCGCTTGATCCGCTTCTAATGTGCCATTAGGGATGCCGTACATGCAGGGTCACACCTCGCAGTGAGATGATGTCATACTTTACATGTGGGCTCACGGGGATATCGGGTACAATCACGCACAGATACAGAAGTACTGACATGTGTGCACACACACATCCTTTAGGGAACATCTTCTCTTACTAAAACACTGCGAGATAGTGTTAGGACATGTGGGTTCAGATTTCATCTCTTCTCAGTGGTGGTGAAGTGGTGCCAACATTGATATGTGTCACACACACACATACATACACACATATATATAGTAGTTTCAAGTATGTGTGTTTATGCGTCACCAGAATTACTCATATTGGTGATGCTGGTGACATGACCTCAGTTATGTATGACATCATCAAAATGAGTTGCATAGCGATGTCATCTGAGTGAGTCACCAGAGGAGGTCACCAGTCTTACAAGCGTGACACAGACTGGTCAACCTTTCCAACCTGAACACCCAAATCCCGAATTTAAGCAAGAATCTGAGACTTGTCTGTGTTGAATGATCCCCCGAATGTAAAAATCAGTTTGCCAAATTACACTTTAACTAAACAACAATCTAATGCATAAATATTCCAGTATTCAGCATCATCTGTACTGAATGCAAGAACAGTACAGAAATGAATGTGTGATTTGCACTAACTGTGCACTCCAGTTCCATTAAACCCACAGACTGCATATAAAAGATGGACATAACCACTGTGTCATCACTCATTCATTTGAGGACTCCAGTTTTGAAGCCTCGAGTTGAGCATCACATCATGTCACGCGGGAGGTGTGGATCTGACAGAGAAACCAATGACACATACAGTAGCAACTTATCAATCGCAAGGCAGGTCCACCCTAAAGCGACTTATCACCTATTTTACTCTAGTAGGGACTACAATTTCCAAAATGAACTTAATGAAACTTAATAGAAAGGTTTATGCTGAGCTAATACATTAGGTGAGGACTAAGTTATTTCCCCATAGACTTCCATACAATCAGACTTGTTTTTGAATCCAGAGGAGCTGAACCCTGCTTGTCACTGGATAGAAGATTTTCAGATTTTAGTAACTTTTCAGACCTAGAAGTGTATCTTTTAAATACAGTCTATGATTATTCTACTGTAAAAGAACAGGTTCTGGATGACAGATGTGCAAAATTACACTCAAATATTGAGAAACTAAGCAGAAAACGTGATGGACATACTGTATGACATCATGCTTATTTCATTTCTTCATTTCAGGGATGTTACCTTGTACTGCAGATCAGATGTGTTTCTCTGCTGTTTTGTTTAATCTCTCCAGAGGTTTGTAAGCATGATTAACAAATACTGCATCCCATTTTTCATGGTATATACTTCATATATTCAGTTTGGTACACCTCATGTTATACGCTTGAATTTCTGGTAATGTCAATCAGGCTTTTCTATGCACATGCATTTAAATTTTGCATAACAACAGGTGGATGGAAATGCACCTACCCTGGGGACAGATTGTGTCAATATTTTTCTTTGACATAAGGGTGGTAAAATTTTAGTGCAACCTGTGCAAAGATATCACTTTTTATTCATTCAGTTTTATAAGCCATTTTAAAACCTGAGAGGGCTATTATTATTCCATTTTTCTTCCAGCAATTGTTGCAGCAGTGAAGAGGGTACCACAGGGCAAAGAGGGGTGATTGATTTTTCTGTGTATCGAAGCAGGCATTTCTGCTCCTCGCTCCGGCCAATCACCCACACAGATGATTAGCAGTGGGTCAGTGTATATATGGTTTCATAGCAAAATTTGGCCCTTGAGTTTTAAAAATTTATATTTACCCCACATAGAATCAAGATTATTATCTGAACAATTATAGCCTTAAAAATCAATATTTGATACTGTCTTCTCATAACTATCATTCAGGTTTCATATAGCAAAACCAGGTTAATATTAAAAAAAGGCAGCCACTACAGAACAGTCGCTGACTCTTCACAGTAAAAGTACAGAAGTCACATACAGTTGCTCGTGATGTCAAACTGTTCCCAGCAGTTTCAAACCAAGACAGTAAGAACAGAGCCTATGTGTCTTCAGGCTTAACAGTCCATATGTGTGTCGCTGTGTACAGAAAGTGTATGTGCACATATGGCTGAATGCTGAAGAGATCACAGTGACACAAACTGGCAGCTGAATACTGGCGTATGTGTGTGTAGCCCACAAAATCCCCTGAATGTTCACTGAACAATTATCGAATCGGCTGTCCACTGGTAATCCTCTCACACACTCCACTGCTCCGTCTGTTTGTCTGTCTGTCTTTAGGGCTGGAAACAAACTCCTATAACTCCGATAAATGGGCTGATCGATTCTCAAGGTGAGCAGCCAAGAGTGTGTATCTGGCACCAACCGAAACATCCCACTATATTCCATTGCACAAACTTATCCACACACACGCACACACGCACACACACACACATACGCACATACTCACAAACATTACCATTTTCACATTGTTCTTACATGTATCCAGCATCCCAGTAACAGATAAGACAAATACAAGTGCAGTCTCTCTCTCTCTCTCTGGCGGGCAACAGTAATGGAGTCTCAGGGTTTGATCGACCACATGGCTACAAAATGATGAATTACCCAGCGATGGCCACACACATACAGTACACACACACATACAGAAACAAAGATACAAGCATGTAAGAGGAACCTTGTTCTAAAGTGAGAGCATCGACGGTATAACACAGTTAATAGCAAACGAAAGTACAGCAGTCAGATGTCAGGGTCGTGTATTCAAAGAAAGTCTTGCTTTAAAAGCTTTCTGTCATCAGAATGAAGGTTTTTTTTTTTTTTTTTTTTTTAAATTACCTGCAC
>VUQI01060719.1:20582-44261 GCA_015106735.1 Paratilapia polleni
TTTTGTAATAAAAAAAAAGTTTTTTTTTTTTTTTTTTTTGGTAAATTAGCTGCACAGTGCTGTTATGCTCAGAGAAATGCAAGAGCATCGCTCATGAGGAGGAGAGTGGGATTATAGACTTTTTTTCCCTCAATCTTTTGTCAATCATTGGTTGTCTGCTCCAATTTCAAAAGTGATCTGAACTACTTTCCATGTTTTTCATCCTTTGCCCTGTGCCTGAAGAAATAGTGACATGTCCCTTTGTGAGCAGACACTTATTATCTTATATCTCAGTTCTCATGCTCCCAAAGAAGTCTTGATCTCACCATGATGGAAAATCTCTGGAAGATACTTCATGTTTGGCTCTGATTAACCTCTATATTATCTGCTGGTTGAATCTGATACCTGATCAATGCATGTCATTACTTTGGTTGTACTTCCAGCAACTTGGTTGTTCTGATTGTAGCTTTGCCTGGAAATATTCTGGATGACTTCATGTTGCTTATAATGAGCCTGGCTGTTTTTGATGGGAGTAAAAAATGGACATGACCAAATAAAACAGGCCAAGAAAAAAAGTACTTTATGGTGTTTTGGGGTCAGATGTGATATTAATATTTGGTTCTTAAGGTATTTGTGGATCAATTTATTCGCTCAGTGTGCTCATTTGTTGGATTAATAAATGCACATGTGCTATATGCATAAAAAAGAACAAAAAAACGAATTTGTTAAGTTTTGCTAATTGTTAATTGCTAATTAGTTAAGTGGCATCTTTTCCACATTCCCAGCAAGTTTCACAGAAAGCTTCAACTCGAAAGCATTTTTTCAGGTCAAATTATCTAATAAGAAGCATTGTGATTAAGCTTCTCTTTACATTACATCTGAAACACAAGAAGAAGAAGGTGGAAGCATTATGTATTTCATGTTAACAGGGTGTGTCTCCTGATCAAAATCATGCAGAAAGAGTGTTTATGCAAGAAAACGTGAGTCAGTCACTTCTCTGACTCAGCCTTTACCAGAAGCTCCTTCTACCATCACTTATGGTATTGCACGCTTCAGGTTGTGAACCTCATTTCCTGCACGGATTTTTCTGCAGCACTTATTGCATTTATAGTAAGTTGAAACAGGACAGGCCTGCTCAGAAAAGCTTTTAAAAAAGTTAAAGTGTTAAATGGGCATTCATTCCTCCACTCCATCCCTGACTCCTAGAACTTTTTGCACAATTTATGCTGTATTTACGTTAAGGCTAAGAAAAAGAAAACACATTTTCAATCTGCCCAGCGCAAAACAACAAACAACAAATGGGCCATAGATAATAATTTATACCAAAATGTCTCAACGCAGATGTTAAAACTGCCTGTATATGCAGAGCATTTAAAACGTGCCTGTTTACCTGAAAAAATAGTGAAATGAACTGGTCTTCTTCTTCTTCTTGAAAATTACCTGCAGCGCCTAACCACTGATATCATGCACCAGGAGAGTGAGTCATAGCAGTGAGCTGCATAATATCCCTTTGTTTAGGTTGCACATGTATATGGATGTGTTCTTTACAATATAAAGCAGTGACTCTAAAAAACCCTTCACCTGTGTTCCAAATGATGAGCATGTGCTGAAAATCTTGGCTAAATCACATATCTCACTTTATTGAACCAGTAAGACAAACCTGATGGTGGTCATACCCCTGCAGTTGCAACCTGTTCTCAGACTTCAATATTTCTGATGGAGCAACCCTCGACAGACAAAACTATCATTATTTATAGTGAATACAGTATAGGTACAGCTAGGAGAGAGATACCATGGTTGCAGGATAAAGCATGGTTAGGGTCAGGCAGCAATGTTAGGAAAGATTTTGGCTACAGTTAACAATGATAGGTACACTCTATGGATAAAAGAATTGGGCCACACCTCTTAATCTTTGAATTCAGGTGTTTTTAATCCCATTGCCACAGGGTATAAAATCAAGCACCTAGCCATGCAGTCTGCCTTTAAATACATTTGTGAAAGTATGGGTTACTCAGCTTACTGAATTTGAGCTTGGTACTACAATAGGTTGCCACGGTTGCAGCAAGCCATTTTTTGACATTTCTTCACTCTTAGATATTCCACAATCAACTCTAAGTGGCATTATTGGAAAGTTTAGGAACCACAGCAACTCAAACCAAGTTACAGAGCGGGCTTGCTGAGTACTGAGGCACATAGTGCGCAAAAGTCACCAATGCACTGCTGACTCAATAACTGCAGAGCTCCAAACCTCCTCTGGCATTAACATCAGCACAAAAACTGTGTGCTGAGAGCGTCATGGCATGGGTTTCCATGGGCAAGCAGCTCCTGTAGGTGTAATGTGTAGATGGCCCAGCACTTTCATGATAGGATGCAAACTTCAGCCTCCTGTATCAAAGTTTAATGTACCACAACAGTATCCACTTTCACCACTGTATTCATAATTTTGCTGTTATATAAAAGAACACTTTTTCCTGCATTGGCACTGAATACTGGCAATGTATGTAAACTATGAATGTAAAGCAAACCTACTACAGAAAAGAATAATCTCTCACCCACTCTGTTGACATATTTACCTGATTGAAACAACCAAATATTTAAACTCTAATATATGTAATATTCAGTAACACTGAAATTCTTTTAGAAAAAAGTCTTTCCACTTGGCAGCCATCTTAAAATTCCTCAAATTCCTGGTTTCAAAAAGTGCATGTATGGAATTGCCAGTCAAATCTGATAAAAAATTTACTGACTTTAAAAAGCTTTTACAGTTTAAAGTTTAAAAAGCCTTTTCCCCTGCAGGTTATACTTCTACTGCGAATGCACACTGTTTCACAAAATTGGACTTTCATTTATGGCCTATTAGAGATTGTTGACATCATCATCAATGTATGTGGCTCATCCCATCAGAGCACTTGAACAAGTGCCATGCTAATTCACATTTTGGATGCATTAAGAACAAGAAAAAAAATGATAAGTACACTCAGCTACATCTTTACTATGATATCCAGTAGATATGTGTGCCACCACATAGTTCAAACAGTCAGTGCAACAACATGATTGCAAAACAGATGATTAGCTCTTTGTTGAGAGGTTATACTTCATCTTCCTTGTTAAAAATAAAACAATACAGCCCTTAATATAAGAAAATAGAGCTTTTAGCTATTCCTAAGTCTTTGTATTACCAACAAATGAGGGATCATCTACCTTCATCAATCTTGTTAGGTTTATCACTACGCTTATCCTTTTTCCAAACTTGGCTGTAGGTTTATACCAGTTTTTAAGCAACAATGAGCTCATTGTTGTTTGATCCTAAAAAGCAACATGTACCATAAGTGAAAGCAATGAATCCACCAAAGTCCTGTTTGATTGTGTAATGTATTGAAAACATTCCCACGGTGATAATGCACATTACATGTAATTGATAACACATGTGCGGGACCCAGGGTGTCACCATGACCATGATGACACCAAAGTATCACCACATCCATCACATTATGACCAGCGCCCATTCTTTGATGATGTCACAGCAAAGACAGCCAATCCTGGACTAGCTCCAGCAGAAATGGGAAAACCAATCAACAGCAGCTGTTTGCAAGGTCATGACCCCTGCCTTCCCAGATACACAATTTCAGACTTGAAACAGGTCAACTTGTGAGCTCACAAAACACACACACACACACACACACACTTTGAGAAATGTCATCCTGCATACACAGTAAGATGACAGGGTTTGGTATCAAAGCAGAGCTCATCGTGTGGTGCTAATTGTTTACATCTGCCGAACCTTTAAACACTCTGCTTGATCTCCAGCTGATAAACAAATAATCAGATATGACTCTCTGATCTGGAAGAGATTCAAACACTCACCCTGTAAACGGGGAGTTAAGTAGCTCACGCACAAAGAGTTCATGAAGAGGTAAAAGAAGAGCCCACAGGAGATTTGAAAACACATATTCTCTTTAGAAATAAAAAAAATAACTTACACAAAACAAACAAAATATAAACACAAAATTCTTTTGTTCCAAGTGTTCTCAGTTCAGTGTAAGTCAGTGTAAAAAACTGCATCTTTGTAGAGCAACACATTCTATCCTTTTGAAAAATCCCCAAACAAAAGGCATATATTTTTTATTCTAAGTTTGTAATCCAAAGAATTGTTGCATAAACTGGCAAAACTTGAAAATGAACTGCTTTGGTACCTTTGGCAGCCTCTCAGGGTCACCAGGGTGCCGAGGAATGACCTTCTGTAGCCTCTGGAAACCATAGTCGATGGTAGGTTCATTTAATGCTGCAGAAGACAGAGAGAGACAGAAAGAGAGAGAATAAGTAATATGGAAATTTCCTGAGAATAACTGGAAACAGTCCATCTCCAGTGTTGACATCATGTTGCACTTGTGGGTGTAGCTGGAAAATTTTATGACATAAACCCATAACTCAATAACTGTTAGTTTAAATCTTCCAACTTTACACCTGCACTGACTGTTTATTTAGCCAATCAGGGGCAACAGAAACAAGCTGTAGACACAGCTCTGGATCGCCACCTTTAAAATTCATATAGCAAAGTTGTTAGCAAGAAGTGCCACTTTACACATTATGTTCGTGTCCACCTGAGTCCAACGCACACTCTCAGTCTAGACCTTCACCAACTCCTGAAACATATTACAGGCTCTTCAGCTGCTAAATGCTGTAACACATACATCAGTTATTTGCCAACAATTTATGGGTCTTGATTACCTTTGAATTTCATGACGGTACCTCATCAGTTCTGTATGGATGAAGATTAGGACCACAGGGAAAAAAATGTGGGTCATGACTTTTTCTCATAATTCTGATTGACTGATTTATGAGATTAAAGTCAGAATTCAGAATTCTGACTTTTTTCTCTGAATTCGGAAAAGAAAGTATTGCAAAAAAAAGTAAGTAAGTCTATATTTTTTTCAGTGCCTCTAATCTTCTTCCATTCTGTCTG
This sequence comes from Paratilapia polleni, assembly GCA_015106735.1. Classification (NCBI taxonomy): domain Eukaryota; kingdom Metazoa; phylum Chordata; class Actinopteri; order Cichliformes; family Cichlidae; genus Paratilapia; species Paratilapia polleni. The sequence continues at coordinate 25,525 of VUQI01060719.1, forward strand.
CAAGTGAAGGAAAAAAAGAAAAAAACAAAAAACAAAACAAAAAACAGGTTTTTTTCAGTGAGTGTTTTTTTGAATCGTATACTATTTAACATTTCTTGATGCAAAAATATGCCCAGCGCACGGCTTTTTTTCCTGGTAATTCAACCAAAGAACTTTCAAATACTCAAAAAATTATTTCGCACCATGTTTATAAGTAGGTATAAACAATTATTTTAGCTGCTCAGCTACATTCAATTCCTATTCAGTAAGTAAAAGTTGTGCCTTTTGAAACGTGTTAGTTGCACTTGGTAATGAACAACTGTTACACTGAAGGCGAACGTTCTCCGTTTCCAATTTGCATCAGACTTTTTCAAATTTCACTACCACTTGGCGAGTACTTGGCGAGTGTTTGCAGACATGTCGGCTCTTCCATGCAAACTACATTCAACCGCTGCAATCTTCTAGCAACCCAAGTGATCACGAGGAGGTTTTTGGTACAGCACCCACTTTGGGACCTATTTCACCTTGCAACAGCCAGCAACCTCCATCATCCACTTGCCAACCAAGGAATACACATTTTTCCTCAGAGACCAGAGGTTGCTTGGGATGGGGGGGGGGGTCTAGGCCTGTGTGACTGAGGCCTTAGATTTACTATGTTAAAATAATCCTCTGGCAAAAGCAAATCTAAATCATTTTAGTCCTCAGTTAGATATTTTGGGTCTGACTCTTTTCCCCTCTAGCAGGAATGACTTCAGGAGTTTTCTGCAGTGGCTGTGCTTTTCTTTATCTCTGTAGTTGCCTGTTTCTATGTATGTTGCTGATATATACAGTGAGGGGAAGTTCAAAGACAGTGATTATCTCTTGGTTAATCCCAATGAACAACCTGGTATACATACACGTCATGTGATCCATTTTTAATATAAAAATACAGATTATACCCTCTTAAAAACATATGACCACAATCTCAATAGCTTCCTGTCACAACAAGAATGCTGTGGCTTATTTGCCACTTTTTTTTTTATAAGCTACACATGTATGATAAGATTTTCCATTAGCCTTTCACTTTTTTCCACCATCTGCTGTTTCTAGAAATGTCAGCTTTGTTTTTTTCCCATGTGTTTTTAACCACTTTTACGGTCTGAAGCAATTTTGCTGATTTCCAGCTAAATCCCACTGGTGTCATATATTGTAAAATGTAGAACAAGAGACTGGCCATGAGCCTTGAGAGGTTAAAACAGGGCTGACTTTCACTTCTTGCCTTGAGTCATCAGGAAAATCCATGACTTTCCTACAAGATTTACATTTAACAGAATATGTATACACATTTCTTGGGGGCAAAATCAGACAATAAACTAACGTTTGTCTAACTTAACGGTGATTTATGGTAAACCAGAATTTCAAAAGCCTTCAAATTCATCCCTTCACCATCCTTAGTGATTCGGGTGATTAACAATATGTCAAAAGATGCTGTCGTTTTTTTGGGTTTTTTTTTTTAAAAGCCTTTGGTGCTAAAATGTTATGTGTTGCACCTCTTGTTGCTGGTGTTCAGCTTGAGTGTGCATAAACAGAAATAATCACAACATCTGTGGCGATCAGCGGGGGAGATCTCACTAGAGAGGAGAGAGGATGACATCCCATTTTGTGACATTTTGTTCCCAAGCATCACGCTGGTATCAAGAACAGGTTTTTTTTTGCAAAACTGGGTTGGAAAATAATGAACCTGCTCAGCATGAGCCAACAGAAGCCTGGAAGTTTGAGACGAGGGCTTGTGACTGAAAGGTCGACAGTTCAAAATCTGGCTGGGAAACTGTAACTGAGGAAAATGCATCTCTCAACAGCTACTGTGGATATTCTCCTAAAGGAGAATGCTGTTTAATCTGAAATGCTCCACTTCAGATTTAACAATTCAAAAATTTGCCAGCTTTGAAGAAAAAGGGCAGAATCACACTTCTTCAAATGCATGTAAGAGAACAAACACAACAAGTGTCATTGTGACAGGCTAGTGTACATTTACTATATACTGTAAGCGTCACATAGGACTACAGTGTCACTAGGTAGCAGTCTCAAATTTAGTAAACCACAATGAAAAAAAAGGTACAGTAAATCAAAAAATGAAAATTCAATTAATTGCAGTGACAAACCACTACATCTGTGGGCCTTAAATATTGATTTATAAACAAATATGAGTGGGACTTTGACAGGACTGACAATGATATATGTGCTTTGAAGAAAAATTTACACTCATTGGCCACTCTATTAGGTACACCTTCCTAATACCGGGTTGGACCCCCTTTTGCCTTCAGAACTGCCTTAATTGTTCATGGCATTGATTCAACAAGGTGCTGGAAACGTTCCTCAGAGATTTTGGTCCATGTTGACATGATAGCATCACACAGTTGCTGCAGATTTGTTGGCTGCATGTCCATGATGTGAATCTCCCGTTCCACCACATCCCAAAGGTGCTCTATTGGATTGAGATCTGGTGATCTGTGGAGGCCACTGGAGTACAGTGAACTCACTGTCATGTTCAAGAAACCAGTTTGAGATGATTTGAGCTTTGTGACATAGTGCGTTATCCTGCTGGAAGCAGCCATCAGAAGATGGGTACACTGCTATCATAAAGGGATGGACATGGTCAGCAACAATGCTCAGGTAGGCTGTGGTGTTTAAATGATACTCAGCTGGTACTTGGTTGTGCCAAGAAAATATTCCTACACCATTACCCCACCACCAGCCTGAACCCTGGCACAAAACAGGATGGATCCATGCTTTCATGTTGTTTATGCCAAATTTTGACCCTACTATCTGAATGTTGCAGCAGAAATTGAGGCTCATCAGACCAGACAATGTTTTTCCAATTTTCTACTGTCCAATTTTGGTGAGCCCGTGTGAATTGTAGCCTCAGTTTCCTGATCTTAGCTGACAGGTGTGGCACCCGGTGTGGTCGTCTGCTGCTGAAGCCCATCTGCTTCAATGTTTGATGTGTTGTGCATTCAGAGATGCTCCTCTGCATACCTTGATTGTAACGAGTAGTTATTTAAGTTACTGTTGCCTTCCTATGACCTTGAAGCAGTCTGCCCATTCTCCTCTGACCTCTGACATCAACAAGGCATTTTCACCTGCTGCTCACTAGATATTTTACTCTGTAGAGATGGCTGTGTGGGAAAATCCCAGTAGATCAGCAGTTTCTGAAATTCTCAGACCAGCCCATGTGGCACCAACAACCATGCCATGTTCAAAGTTACTTAAATCACCTTTCTTTCCCGTTCTGATACTCAGTTTGAACTTTAGGAGGTCGTCTTGACAATGTCTACATGCCTAAATGCACTGAGTTGCTGCCATGACTGATTAGATATTTGAATAAATGAGCAGCTGAACATGTGTCCCTAATAAAGTGGCCAGTGAGTATATTTCTTCACTTACTGTTTGTGGTATCTACAGTTGCCTTGCATAGTTTTAGTTTTATTTGTTAAGGTTTTACATCTGTGAGGCACAGTGGAAGAAATGCCATTTATGCTTCTTAAAGCATGAAAAATACACATTTGAAAGAATCAAAATGTTATGAATGTTCAGTTCATTATCGTTAAGGTCTTTTGCAGTGGACTCTGCCAAGGTTAATAACTGGGTAATTTTGTCTCTGGAAAAAAAGTCTGCTTTTGTATGTAAATTTTCAATGCTCTGAGTTTCACAAACTAAATCTTTGTTGCCCTTATATATTAGGATGGTGACAGAATTCAGCACTTCATGTCAAAACCTGGAGACAAAAAATAAAAATCAATTATAATGCTAAATACATACAATCTACAATAAACATATACATTGAAAAATAGGCATTATGGTGAGGTGGCCCAGTATGACTGATATCATTCTGTCGTTACGAATGGTAGCAGACCTGACAGAGTCCAGGCGGTTAATGCAAATATGTGCAGAGATGGATAAACCTAGTGGAGTAACTAATGGCATCAAACGCATTTGTATGTTAATAACACTGCAGGTGCATAATCTAAAGGGTTTTAAAGAACGTTTAGTGTTCACTTTAATGTTCCAATTACATCCCTCTGCACTCTTTACACAATCGATATGTCAATCAAGCGGAGACATGAAAGCTCTGTCAGTCAGAATGACGGTTTTAGAGGATTTTGTGTTTCTGTGTTTATTTATGTATGCTGAACATGTGTCTTCACCCCATTTTTGAACCCCTGTATGCTTAAGTTACTACATGTGTGTACGAATAAGTAAAGAATAAAAGAGAAAGACAGATTGATAGATGAATAGATGCACAGTAGGTGTGGGGTGCAGAGGGTGTGTCTGCACGTGCATCATGTCCAAGCATGCAGCTGCAGTAATATCGGGTACTTTCCACATCCAGCACTGATAAATTAGTTGCAGCTGAATATCTTGTGCTGTTTTGTAGTTCCTTTGAGCATGTGTGTGTGTGTGTATGTGTTTTAGATATGTCTGTTTTATTATCACATCACACCCAAGTTTCTGGTTTCTGTTATGTCCTGAACCACAATTTGTTAGCAACATAACTTCATAAATTGTGAGCTGTAAAAACAACAGATGTTAAACTGTCATGGACAGTACTTCTCGCTGCTCCAAGGAAAGTTTTTGGACAAATTATGATTTAAAGATTCACATATGATAAATACGTGAACATGCTTGAGTAGTCTGGAAGGAAGTAGATCAAGGAGAACAGAATACAAAAGGGAGGCAAGTGAGAAATAAAAGAAGAATAGGAGAATAAAAGTGGTGGAAGGAGTAAAGAGAGATTGTGTTAACGCATAAAAAAACAAATAAAAAACAAAAACTAAACTTAGTCATGGTTGAGGAAAACAAAAATTACAAAAAAACAGCTGCATAACAGTCGGTGGGATATCAACTGTCAAAATTAACTGCCAGTGTCAGATCCACACTCTCTGTACATCTCTAGAGACAAAGCCAACTGTAATATAACACACCCACACATACACACACACGTATACTCACACATTCATGCACACATATACAAAAGCTTGACTTAGAGTGGTTTCAGTGCCTTAGGCCTCAAGTATCTCCAACTGACTCTTTATTAATAGAACTATATGTTTTTTAAAAAGCTGAATGTTTGTGTGTTTATGGATTCATGTAGCTCTGTGGTTATCTGTACAGTGTGTGTGCATTTTGAAACCAAAAGGTCAGGTTTCCCAAACGATTTCTTTGGCGGTTTCTTTATGCTCAGAAACAGTATCAGTGACCAGAAGTCATCCAATTGATTGCACATCAGCTATAAAAGGTGCTGGTAATACCAGCCGAGGTTCACTCGCCATAGAAACACTGACAACCACAATCAGCAAACACTGGGGGGGGGGTCTCCAGACGCCAATTTTGTTGGTGAAGGAGGGACATATTAATAAGAGGATGCCAGAGTCAGTGAAGGGTCTAAAAACAGTAAGGCAGCTTCAAGAGAGTGGATGATTTGGTGACACTAAAGCTTGAACCCGTTTCATCTCCACAAATTCTTCCACCCTTCTGCCTGTGAAACCATCTCTGCATGACTCCCTCCTGCTCCCCTTTACCTCTCCCCTCCTCCCACTCTCTTCCACTTCATCTCCTTCCTTTTTTTCTTAACTACACCTTCTGCCACTTTTATCCGTCCATCCATTCTTCCATCACTCCGCCATCCTCCAGCCTAGTTCTTCCTCTCAGAGTCCAGAACTGCCATCAGATCAATACTCATTGAAGTTTCATGAGGACAGGCCATCCACTCCTGTTTCACAATAAAATGTGAACAGAGGAGGGAGACAGAAGAAAAGATGAGGGGGTGGTGGCAAAGAGTGGAAAAGCATGAAAGCTATATGTCTAGGATTTCTCATGTGCATTTATTATAAAATGGAGATGTTTTTCTAGTTTCTAGTTTCTCTTTTGATGGTGCTGAAACAAAACAATGCGCAGAAGAGGAAAAACAACGAGGTAAGAGAGCAGGAGGGGAGGAAAAAGGGTGAAATTGGGTGGGTGAAAGGACAGAGAGGGCTGACGTAAAAGGAGAAAAAGAAGAAGAAGAGGAGGAGGAGGAGGAGAAAGAAGAGAAGAGGAGGTGTGGTGATATTGATTCTCTGGCCAGCCAGCAGTTCAATACCACTGAATTATTGCTTCATTCTTCCCCTTATGAGATGAGATCTCTTTCTCCCTAACTCGTCTTCTCTCTGTGACTTTTTGTGTGTTTGTAGATGTGTGTATGTACATGGGTGTATCTGCATGTGTGTATCAGTATATGTGTGATCCATTTATGAGTGGATCAATACTTTACAATCTGGTTTTAAAAATCAACCTTTCTTCGTATCTCACCCCCCTTTTACATGCATCTCTAGCTTTCTTTTCTCTCTCTCTTCTCTCTTTTCTCCAAAATAAGAGATTGAGATTGCTCAAAAGAGAGAAAAAAAGTCTAAAATTGTCATGATTTTTCAACTTTCACTAAAAAGTTTCTGAGCTATGGAATTTTTCTTTCTTTTTCAGCTCTTTATATGAGTGTGTATGTACAGTGAGTGCGCTTTGTGTGCCCACATGTGTGTTTATAATGCCAGTGTGCATGTGAGCATTTATTGATTGTCACTTTGTACCATTGTGTGTTTATAGTTTATGGTGTGTGATGTCGAGAATGTTAATTTTTCCCATCAGGCAGATGAGGCAGCCATACGGCACCATGTGCATATGTGTGTGTATGTGGAGTGTGTGTGTGTGTGTTTATACATATGTGGTAGACCATCTGTTTACCAGACAAGTCACCATCTTTCCCTCATATCACTCTGATTTACAATTACTTTAAACTCCTGCCCCTGTTTGAAAGTGTGTGTGGTATGTTGTGTAAGACATGACCCCATGTAAGTGTGGCTTTGCGTGTGTGTGTGTGTGTGTGTGTGTGCGTGTTTTTGCATATGTGTGCTCATGAGCATGCTTAATTGCACAGCCCTTACACCCAGAGGCAACCACAACTTAAGCATTGAAAAACCACAACAGCCAATCAGCTTTCACCACTGTGACCTTTCACCAGTGACTTCTAGAAAGGAGTCAACCTCGAGGCGGGATCAGGCAACCACACTAACGGATCGCGTTTCCTGGGTCACATGTTGAAGCCATCAGCCAATCGCAAGGTCATGGGGGGGTCATCTCCGCCCAATAGGAGAAGCAGTTAGACGCCAGACAGACCAATTACTAGCCGGGTAGCCTCAGGGTCACAAAGATGTTTTGACTGAAGATCATTGAAGTAAGCTGAATACCTTCTACAAAGCAACTACCTTTAAAAAAAACAACACTTAACTCACATCAGTTGACATTTCGTGGTGTTAACTGCATTGTCCAGAAAAAGTCCAATATGGCAGCCCCTTTTTCTTGCATTTTACAATGCTGACTGATAAGTTGGAACAATTTTGTTTGGTCTAAACAGGTGAAGTGCTTGCATTCTTCCTTCCTTTTCTGTGATTTCCCTCATGCTGTTCTCTCTCTATATATAACATTTTGTGCTGCATTTTCATGAAATGCATAATGAGCTTATTTTAATCAAACATGGTACATATTTTAAACTCACCTCTCCTTCATTCAGAACACGTGAATAGTTGAAGCTCAAAATGCAGAGTTCACCACTTTCTTTTTGCATTTTCAACAGGAAATATTAAAGCTTTTTATGTACTTGGCCCCAACGGTAAAACTAACATTTAGTCATTTTAAGCTTTTTCATCTTCATTGATCATGTTTAAATCCTTTTGTAATGCTGGCGTCATTAAATGTCTCGAGCCCCAAAGAATTTCTATAGCAGCTACTTTTTTTTCTGCCTGTGAATCTGTGAATGACGTAATCATTATGGTGTGATGGAGCCATGTTGAGCAGATCAATACCAGACATCACATCACCTCCATCCATTTCCACATGTATGTGCAAAATAACACACACACACACATGCTTTCTCTCCTTTCCCTGCTCCCCTCCGTTTAGCAGGAAAATGCTCATTCAAAGTCAACAATCCGGTCAGAAATGTGTGTGTTTGTGTGTGTGTTTAATGTGTGTTAGTAAACTGGGTGTTCTGGATGATTTCACTAATAGTTTCAGTATGGAGGGCTATAAAGAGCAGACTGTTTAATTGTAGCTGGTTTTAACGAGCCTCTGATTATGGCAACAGTCTAACGAGTGTGGGTCGTTAATGTTGACTAATCTACAGTCATTAGTTCAACACTGTCTGGCCTGAGAGTGAACTACAACTCATAGATGTTATTCAAACACATGCAGACACAGTCTCCCTCTCGCTCTCTGACACATACACACACAAATGCACATGTAAAGGCTCTTATATATGCAAACACATCTTTTCAAAAACCAACAATGACAAATTAGACAGTTTCCAAATTACAAGAAGAAAAACACAATACATACTTCAGCTAAGACCATGCAAAAATGTATGGTACCGTGTATGTAAATGTGTTCTTTGAACCTACCTGTGTATATGAACCTCCCTGGTGTGCCTTTGCAGAACTGTTTAGACTTGTAAGACAGAGTGACCTCTACAACTCCAGGGATGTGTCTGGGAGGCGTCTGCACCCGGATGGCATGTGGTGTAATCAGCTAGAAAAGCAAGGAAAGGAGTACCAAGAGTCAAATCACCCGATGGGAAGAAAATAATGAAGTAATAAGCATTAAGCATCAGGACATCACAGCACCTTGAGGTCTTAATTTTGTGTAGCTAGGTTATGTTTTATATCTCTACCGCCACCACCAAAAAAAGTGTTTCCTTTAAATCTAATACTTCAGTATCAGTTTTATATGACTTTGCTTACTGGAGCTTTGTTCTAAACTTTATTTTAGTTGCTGGTTTAGAGACTGATTGTGAAATGCATCTCTAGCTGACCTGTATTTATATTTGAATTTAATGCATTTTTGCATCAGTCTGAATTTGAATGTGACATTTGGAGCAACAACACTGATTCCTTTTTTCTTTTAAGATTTAAAATGGGACTTATGCAATGTATAGACATACAGTCGTGTGAAAAAGAGAGTTTTCATGGGCTTCTATGCAGTCCTGTGAAAAACTAAGTACACCCTTACTGCTTCCATAGAAATTAAGAGGGTAAGTAGCAGCCAGGCGCTGCAATCAAATGCACTTGATTAACTGATCAGGAAGTGTGAGCACCTCTATAAAAGCAGAGGTTTTGGCAGTTTGCTTGTATGGAGCATTCAGGTGTGTGCCACACAATGCCACAGTCTTCCCAACAAATTCACCAAGGTCAGACCAATGCTCAGAAAAACTGCAAAAAATCAAAGAGCTACTTCTCAGACTCTACAAGTCTCAGTTAGTTAAATGCTAAAGTTCATGACAACACAATTAGAAAAAGACTGAACAAGTATGGCTTATTTGGAAGGGTTTCCAGGAGAAAGCCTCTTCTTTCTAAAAAAGAACGTGGCAGCTTGGCTTAGGTTTGCAAAGTTGGATCCAAACCAAACCACAAGACAATGTCCTTTGGACAGACAAGACCAAAGTGGAGATGTTTGGTCATAATGCACAGTGTCACATTTGGCAAAAACCAAACACAGCATATCAGCACAAACACCTCTTACCAACTGACAAGTACAGTGGTGGAGTTGAGCCATGAACTCCTCTGTATTCTTAAGTATTCTAGAGTCAAATGTGAGGCCATCTGTCTAACAGCTAAAGCTTGGTTAAAATTGGGTCATGCAATAGGGCAATAAAGGGGGGCGGCAAGGTGGTGCGGTGGTTAGCACCGTCACCTCACAGCAGGAAGGTCCTGGGTTTGAATCCACTGGCCTGGACCTTGTGGGGAGTTTGCATGTTCTCCCTGTGCCTCTGGGTACTTCGGCTTCCTCCCACAGTCCAAGACATGCATGTTAGGTTATGGGGTGATTCTAAATTGGCCATAGGTGTCAGTGTGAGTATGAATAGCTGTCTGTCTCTATGTGCTAGCCCTACAATAGACTGGTGACCTGTCCAGGGTGTACCCCCCCTATTGCCCGCTGACAGCTGGGATAGGCTCCAGCCCCACAGTGACTCTGAATTGGATAAGCAGAATAAGATGTCTGGAACAAGGCAATGATCCCAAGCACAGCAGCAAATCTGAATGGCTGAAAAAGAAAAGAAGGTGTTGCAATGGCCCAGTCAGACCTCAAATTTAGTGAAATGTTTCAAATTATTGTAATGTTGGTGTTTCAAAGTCTGAATTGGACCAAAGGTTTAGCATCAATAACAAGAAAAATACAAATTAAAAAGGTACTATGACTAAAATCTGACCTCCAAGCATCTCTGATGATACCAGGAGAAAGACAAATCATTGTTTTGAGCTGTATTTGACACACAAAAACCATTTATCACATTTTTATGGATGATTTTCAAAAATATCTATTTGGCTATGGTTTGTAAAAATCAGTAGACAGGATGGAGAGATACAGACAAACCCAACTTGGCAAACATGCAATCACTTTCCATCGACAGACTTTTTCAAACTGTTTCTTGCTTCGGAATCAATAATCAGGTTGAGCGCAAATGAAGCATTTGGTTGGCCAAAATCCATTCGAAGGATGGAATGACGAACGCCAAGAGAGCTGAGTCAGTTTGAACTGAACTGAGACTCTGTACACATGTTAGTGTGTGTAAGTGCGGCTCTCAACACTGTAAACAAACCCCTCAGCTCTTAACACACACACACACACACACACAAACACCCATCCATGTATACCAGTGTGTATGCACACACACACACAAACACAGACACTGTTGTTGTTGGAAAAGAGCCACGGTCGCTCGGCACACACGGTGAGTGGAGTCAGAAGACAAATAAACATTCAGTAGAGGAGTGGAACTGGGGAAAAGTATGATAGTGAGCTGTGTGTGTGTGAGAGAGTGTTTTTGTGAGCATTAAGCCGATGGCTATCAAAAACTGCTGATTTGATCAGTATTCCAGAGAGAAAGAAACAGAGGGAGTGTGGGTGAGGAAGGTAGAGAGGGGCGGTGGTCCCTCGTTGGTGAGGACTCATTAGAGAGCCAAACCTCATTTAGACAAACATTAACACACACACACACACACATATACACACACAAACATGCACTTGATCACACACAGTTAAGAGCCTGACCATGACGAAAAGTGTGTTTTCATATTGAATTACTTCCAAAGCTCGGAGGGCAAAAACACACAGTTGAGGGGTTGAAACAACACTGAGACCGGATGATGACTGCTGGTAAACTGACCTCGCTCCAAACCAGCATGGTACCGAAGATTACTTGGAGACCATCGAAGAAGTTGTCCCCTATGATGATGACAGTAGCACCTCCCGTAGTCCACCCCTCACTGGGGCTGATGGCTTTAATGCAGGGAGCTGCTCCTGAAGGGAATAGATGGGAGCATGATTAAAGCCAGGAGTGAAGGAAAAAAAAAAGGAGTAAAACAACTATTAAATATTTTTGGCATTTAACTTGTATCTGAAATAAATAGCAGCTGAAAAAGACATGAAATTTTACTGTTTTACTATTACAGAAAAGCACAAATCAGTCTGCAAACTGGAGGGGAAATCTGGCTTGAAGCATTTTCATCCCTGTTGCATCTGCACCTCATAATTCATCCTGCTACACCCGTGGATTCTGGCTGCGTTCCAGATCATCACACTTATACTCTGAAAACACTGCAGATTCAAAGACTGAGTCCCTTTTCAGTGGGTCCTTGTGCAGAAGGGTTTCCCCTTGTAAATAATTCTACTGAGTAAAATGATAAACACAGGAAACAAGTACTTTAGTTTCATGTAAAGCCTTTGGCTTCTTTTCATTTCAATTTAAAACATTATTTATTATGTTTCTGAGGAATGTTTGACTGCATATTGACATCTGGGAAAGAACAGACTGTCAGAATTTAACCAAATTTTGAGAAAAATGTAAACATCATTCAGTGTTGTTAAAAGCGCTGAACCGTCAGGAGTTAGTTTGCTTTCTATTTATTCCTGAGACGACTTCTTGTGTAATTCTCCATTATTTTTGGTTGAAGGTGGTTTAAAAGCATCATTTGGACAGAATCTGTATTGTGTATTTACAGTTTATCCCAAAGTGTGACTGACATGAGATTTGGACAGTCCATTTTTTAAACTAATGACCTTACATGGATAAAAAACACACACAGACGGTTTGGTATGCATCACATGACTTCAAACTGAATGGATACAGTCAGCTTAAGTCACTTCAATATTACTGAGTATTGTGTGTTTAAGCTCATATGATCCAATCCTATATTATAACAACAAAAACCTGTCTGTCAAAAGCCAGCTCTCATCAGAGTGTAAGTGTGTGTGTGTGATTATCAGTATTCAGCTGAATTACAACAGCACCCCTTAGTCTGGGTTTGTGTATGAATAAAAGCATAATGATATTAGACCCAGCAATACACACACACAGAGAGCACCACACCAGGCTGCACTGTGTGTGTAGTGAGTTGGATTAGCCAGATGGAGGGGCAGGAATCACCTGATAGGATTAAACCATCAACCATCTGCTGGCCATGCTGCTTATGCTCTCACAGACACACACACACACTTGTGCGCACACGCTCCAGGGTTACCGTGTTCTAGGTAAGACGGCGTTCCCTCCACAGGATCGAGTCTGCGGGCCCGTCGACCATGTTTCGAGTTGTTGTGGACGAACATGTTGTCAGAGACTGACAGGACATGTCCCTCCACGCTCACTGTAGTTGATACAACCACCTGGAGAGAAGCAGGGGGCAGTGAGTGGGAGAAAGAGTTGGGTGGACAAATGAGAAAATAAGGAGATTAAAGAGGAGAGAATTGAGGAGCAAGAAGAAAAAAAGGACATAAAAATGGGTAGGGGTGGGAGGCAAGGGAAAAGCAGGGAGAGAGAGAAAGAAAAGAAAAAAGAAAAGCAGAAATGAGGAATTACAAAGTCGGGGGTCGAGGGATCATTGCAAGGAGGAGTTAAAAGCATGAAACTGTGAAAAGCTCTTTAAATGTAACCCGTTATCACTGCTATTACCAGCACCCTCAACGCACACTAAGTAACTGGGACTATACTCTGTGTGTGTGTGTGTGTGTGTGTGCAGTGTCTATCCTCCTCTGTCCAATAGTTCCTGATGGGTCCGGCCCTTAATTATCTCCCAGGGAAACAGAGCTGTCTTTTCTGGTTCCACTACAATAGAGCTACACAATTAGAGGCACAGATACCGTCACACACTTGCTGCTGTATGACTCCCTCTGTCCTGTCTCACTCTCACACACACAGAGACACACAAATATGTGCACACCACCAGAAAGATACACACATATATATTACACACACATACTCATGTGCCATGGTAATAAATCTATCAGTATCTTCTGAGTGTCCAGTTTCTCTACTCATGCTCAAGTGGTGTCTTCCTGATTGTTTTGTGGCCTTTAGATAAGGAAATAATACTGAGTGCACTGCCTGAAATCTCATTCAAAACCATCTGTCTTTCTTGATACAGCGTGTCAGTGGGGATACATTCACGTGCTGTGTGTCTCAGTCATTCACTCTGCCTCAGGTTTGCAGTATGTTGATTCATACTGGGCAGAAGATGGGCCCTGTCTCCTTTTAGGAGCATCTTTAATTTTCAGCTCTTTGAGACCTCAAATTAGTGATTGACAATTAAGGTTGTATTTGTTACATTTTTTGTTTCATATTCCATTCATCTATCCATTTTCCTTACTGCTTATCCAGCTTAGGGCCCCAGGGGACTGGAGCCTGTCCCAGCTGACACAGGGCAAGAGGCCAGGCACACTCTGGACAAGTCCCCAGTCACCTCACCTGTCAGACAGTTACTGCATAATCTGTTTCCTTTTGGTTTCTGTGATATACATATTTTTTTGTGTGTCTTCCTTTTATAATTGTCAATTTGAGATCTCTCTCTCTCACCCTCCCCTCTGTATCGCTGCATTGTGTGTATATTTATGTTCTGACTAGTCAGGGTCAGGATCTCATGTTTCCTGTACAGGCGCTGATAGCTTATTTACTTACACTGAAACACAAGCATACACACATTGCTGTGTATATGTGTTGCAAGAGCCATGTATGTGTATCATTATGTGGTATGTCCACAGAAGACAAAGGGAAGGGAGAGAAAGAGAGAAAAGGACAGCGAGATGTAGAGAGAAACAGGCAAACCTTGACAAAAGAAAATGAGGAATGAATTACGAGACTGAAGAAAATATCATGGTTTGTACCTGGAACCTCCTCATGTCTCTTGGGTTTCCTGCATTCTTCAAACAGTTCTGGTTGCACTTGAGGAAAAACTTGAGGAAAAATCTGTGGAGACAAAGAGGATAAGGCCATATTTGAGGTTAATAGTTTGACAGTAGACCAGAGTGAAGACTGCTTTCCTCCAGAATGTGAGATCAGGCCCAGTACAGACAGATCCACACAAACAGACAGCGAAATTAATATTTCATACTGTGTGAAAGTCAAAATGAATTTCCTTGTGGAATTTGCTTGCAGATGTGAGGAACATTTTTTTGTTCCTAAATCCACAGCAGCTGCTTTGAAAAGTCCACAAAAAGACACTGAATGAACACATAAGAAGGGAAGTTTTGTAGCGTTGAAGTAAAACTGGAGAAAATACGTGACTGTGAGAAAATCTTAAGTTTGACCTTCAGTTTTATACTTTTGTGAATCCAAAATTAATCTCAAATCTCTCAAATTCAAATCTAGTCACAGTCATTCTACTGTTTCCATATTACCACAATTCAAGGAAAAACACAAATCCAATTAAATTACGACTAAAACCAATAAGCAACATAACTGCAACTGTATTATATCTCAGTTAAAAGACTAAAGTGCTCATTAAGATTCAGAAACTACTTTCTTAATGCTAACCCTGATGTCAAGTCATTAAAAACTGGAGCTATGTTGACATTAGGTGTTTGAAATGGGACCATATGTCATGAATCTATATTACAGAATAAATCAAACACACAGATGGCCATCAACGGCAAACAAACACATCCAGGTTGTGTTTTGGTGTGAGCCAGCTGGCCAGCCTGGCAGAAGCAACAAGGCACACTCACACAAAAAACACAAACACCCACACATGTTCATGTTTGCATGTGTATTCGTGTTACATCTGTGTTCCTTACAGCTCAACAAAAGCAATATCCTATTGCACAGCCTCATATACAGAAAAAGTCTATTATTTCCCTTCCTCTGCACTCATGCAAAACCTTTTCCTTTGCATATACATTTTGTGTTAATAAACAGCAGGCATTTGTCTTCAGTTTCAATTTAATTTAGAAACAAAAGAAATGTGACTACACAATGTTACTATGCTGGCATAAAAACATAAAGCACCACATGAAAACTGTAACACAATCCAGGGCAATATTTTTACATTAACCCTATTTACCATTTCAAAGGTCACTGTGGCGTGTTTTTATTGGACTATTTACACAAACTGGAAACTGAAAGAACACGTCCACAAACTACATCCTTCTAAAAAAGATGAAAAAAAACATGTCCATATCTCCACATCTGTCCAGAGTATTGAATATAAACTATACTAAACAATACTATATTATAACTCTGCAATATTAATTATAATATTAAGACTGCAGAGTTATTGCATTATGTTGGATTTCATGAAACTATGTCTGTATTATCTCCATTCCCTCGCGGCTGGGCCCGGAGCTGTGCTGTTCAAGAGATGACAGCCCTTGTATTGGACCACCAGAACAAAGCAGAGGTGTGTGCTTGTGTGTGTGCAAACATGTACTCCACATGTGAGTGTATGTGCGTGTGTGACGGTGCAGCACAGCCCAGTGGCAGGTCTGAGTGTAAAACTCTGCATTAACGAGCTCAAGCTTCGTTAGAACACTGGCACTGGGATTCTGCATGCCTAATTATCTTGACCCTTAACCTCTGGGTGACAGCCTATCACAGCGGAGGACAGCCACGGTGACCCCTGCTGACCTCCCACTGTCTAGTCCTTCTCACAACACTAGCATAGCGTTAACACGACCACCTCAGCTGACCCTGTGCTGTAGATCTCTGTGTAAAGGAGGCAAATGGGAGGCTTACACACTTCCCCGCTCATCTGCCTGATATATTAAAAGACTAAAGCAACAGTCTGTTAGCAATTTACAAGTAAAAGTTCTGCATTTGAAAGAGTAAAAATAAAATAGATTTAAACATAAAATATACACAGTGTGAAAAACACCTTTCAGAGTATAAAATTGTAAACATTTTATTAATTTAACTCTTCCAGATGGCACTGTAATTTAAGCTTCTGTTTTTTGGACACAGTAATTAAAAAGTAATTTTATTCTGAAATGTTATTTAGCATATGTGTAAAGTTTTAAATATAATGAAGGGTAACCTAAAGCACAAGGACCTTAAACTGTATTAAGATTTACGCTGTGGAGTTACATTTATAAACAATATTGCTTATAGTTATCTTAGGAAGGGTGGAAGGGTGCATAGCACAGATCTTATCAAGCATATCAGCTGCACACTGAACTACAGGTTCACTGCTGACTCGCTTTTTGGTCAACACAAATATTTAAATTATAATATTTTAATTAGTTTCAGTTAAGCATACAGATCTGAAATAACTGGATTTGAAAAGATAGCTGGCATCTGGAGTTACAATGAATTGAGGGGATAGATGAGAAGATTTGATTCCTATGAGTCTCGACAAAATGCATGTGTCTTGCTTAATCAGAAACACAAACAAAAGAATGAATGGATTGCGTACCTACTATCACTGGGACCTCATTTATAGCCACAAATAAACCTCACTTTGACATGAAAATTATCTCTATGCAAAGCCTAGAAGTGAATTCCCGCTGGTTGTGGAAGGGTATTACAGCTTGGGATGCATATGCAATCAAGCCTGTGGTGAACTTCAGAGTTCTGACTATCTGTCCCGCCTCATTCATGGCAGTGCCAACACATTCCTGTGCTCTGTGTTTGACTTCCTCTTGTCCTGGCTGCTCTTGACATAATCCTTCATTTGTGTTGGCATATTTGAGGAGAAATAACAAGGCAGGTTCTGTCAAATTAAGTTGATTTTATAATTATTTGGATTTATCACAGATGTAAAACTTACAAATGGGATTCTTAGAGTCTGCTTAAGCAAGTGTTTTTTTTTTTCAATGAATAAAATGTAAGCAGATTGATGGTAATGATCATAAGACTTCCAAATATGAGTATAGAAATATTTTTTATAAATGAGGTCCTTGGTATGTGTTGGACCATAATACATATCAGAAATATTTGTTGTTGAATATTTTGAAGCTGTCCACTGATTATGTCAGCTTGTGAGCTTCTTCTTGTCCTCTTTTAATGAAGCTTAGTTCAATAAGAATCAAGTTCAATAAGAAAATGCGTATTCACTCGTCTGTCTGCATTCCTTGGCGTTTGGGCTTCTACTCTATTCTTTACATCGCTTCTGCTTACCTACGCTGTCAATTCAATTCTGTCATCATCATTCTAGTCCAATCATCTTCTCGCCCGCCTTTCTGTGAGCCAGTCAGCCTCTGTTCTGTGTGCTCTTCTGTCATTCTCCTTTCAGACTCTCATTCGTGCAACTCCACCTCACCCTGGTCACTCAGAGAGCCTCATCCAAGCATCCATCTGCTCCATCTCCACCACCACCAGCATCTGGACTCCAGGGGATCCTATCTTACTTCCTATCATTGCTGGGATTGCTTTGTGCTATGTTGCTTCATCTGAGTCTAATCGCCAAATAGCTTATTGCTCAAATTCTGTAAATCTCAATAAATCATGTTCAGTTCCTTCGAGTGACCTCTCCTTACTGAACTGGGACATTGCTGACTTTTGCAGCTTACTTTTTCAATGAGCCGTTACTGCCCTCAACAGCCTGCAGAAATTTGTATCTTGAATTGTCTTGTCAATGCAAGACAGAAATAAAACCTCATCAAAACATTTCTCTACAGTGCAACAGGACTCCTTTAGGTGCTCTGAGTAAATGAACTTTTCTATTTCTGCTCTGTGGCCACTGTAACAATATTTCTGCTGCAGGCTCTTATGCTGCTTTCTCTAGTGCTGCTCCACTGACAAAGACAGGCATGGTTTAAACATCACCTTAATAATCACCACATCGGTATTACAGTAATAACTTCCCCCTTTCAGTGTATTCCGTCTATCACTTGCTTAACTTATTGGTGATCTCATTATTTTTCATATTTCCATCTACCACTCGACTCTGTCCTTTTCCTGTGAGTGTTTTTGCTCATTGATTGCCAAAAGTACATATTCTACATTTTAATGCAGTATGTGAGCGTTCCTTTCTCCCCTTCACTTGACCCCATCTGGCCTAATCAACTCTGCTACAAAAAGACCCTGCAGCAACGCACGCACACACACACACACACACACACACACACACACAGGCACACACACAGAGACACCTTGTGTGAATTGATTGGCTGGTCCAGTCACCGGTTGTTAAGAGGCCTCCAATTAAAATGGGCAATTATAAGAATCTGAATGATTGTGGGGGAAGGGAGCTCTCTGCCCCTCTCTCCTCCATCGCGCTCCCTCTCTTTGAGGCCTGATCATGTTCAAGTGATAACAGCGCTGTTGACCTTTGCTATATTGTGAGACCTGACACCAGACACACACACACACATGCAGCTCTTCAGGGAAGTGTTAGTCATGGTGAGCAGAAATTAAAACTAATCAAATAAGAACGACAACAACATTAATATACAAAATTTTGTACACTTGTAGTTTTTCATTAGATAGAGAT
>VUQI01060719.1:44281-78022 GCA_015106735.1 Paratilapia polleni
AGAGATAGTGTTGAAAATACAGGTGGAAAAGATTACAACATACAGTGTATATAGGCTGTGTTTGATAACTACAGGAAAGCTTGTAGTTCAATGATAGCTTAACTAAAGTGTTGATAAGAAGCTGCATACCAAACATCACATCAATTCTACCAAAGCAGCAGTCTGCAACAGGAACTTTGGGAAATTTGACCCCCCAAAAAAAAAAAAACAATTCTCTCTACAGTGACTGGACAAGAAGCCTTTCTTATTCCTGGATCAAATATTCTGTATATGTCTCTTTTGCCACGCTGGCTAGCTAAAGTAATATAAGAACAGGTTAGAGATGCTATTTTAGCACTCTAACCAATTGCTCTAGTTTGTATAGCTTATGAGTGATTTGGTGCATAGTAAGAAGCATAGAAAGTATGCTTAAAGTACAGTGTACTGCATTTTTAAGGATTTTTTTCAGTGTGTATATTGTAGAAAGATGATAATCAGTTGTTGCGGGGTTGTTAGGATGCCATGTTATTATTTAACTTTCCAGTCATGGTAATGTAGCAAACCGTGGTTGGCTGGTACTTTGTTTGGCCTAACTGTAGCCAGTTAGCCATAAAAATGTAACCAGCTAAAAAATTAACTATGACCCATGTAATCATTTCTTAAACAATATATGAGTTTTTCCACTTCATCACTCGGAAGGTCGGTGGTTCGATCCCTGGCTCCCCTAATCTGCATGCCGTGAGTGTGTGTGAATGTTAGTAAGCGCTTAAGTGTAGATAAAAGTGCTGTGTGACTGGGTGAATGTGGCCTGTAGTATGAAGTGCTTTGAGTACACATAACTGAGTAGAAAAGCGCTATATAAGTTCCAGTCCATTTACCACTTTAAAGGACCAAAAAAGTGTGTACGTTAAAAGGTAGGTGGTCTCATTTTTAAGTTGTTGCTTTCACTCGCTGTTTGGTTAGCTTTACTACTTGGTTAGGGTTACGAAAAGATCATGGTTTGGGTCAAAATATACCCTTTTACAATGTTAAATACATGCTAGAAAGCTCTATTTTTAGGTTACATGGTGCCACGTTCTGTTCCATCTAACAATAACAACACAAGCGCAAGTTTCACATGCGCTTATTCACGCTGCCACTAGAGGTCAGTTAATTGAAAAGTAATTATAGTAGTTACCTATGAGTGGACAGCTTTATCAGCTGTATTCTAGTGTGTTAGCCATAGTAATGTAGCAAACAATGGTTGGATGCTGATTTTATTTATTTTTTTATCCTGTTAGTCATCCTGTAGTGGTGAACAGCACAGTTACATCCATTATTCAGGGGCTGAGATGGCAATTATAGCTCAGAGCACAACTGACATTAATATTTAATATATAGGACCAACACAGACCTGAATAGAGAGACAGGAAGTGACAGAGAGAGGGGATGGAGAGATGGCTGTATGTAGAGAGAGAGAGAGAGAGAGAAACAGTGAGGAGGAGGAGGGAAACACAGGGAGTGTGTGAAGGAGAAACAAATGGAAGCGAGAATCAGGAAAGAGGATTATGGGAGTTTGTTTCGACCACTCTCCTGTCATTTAAACAGTTACAATGCCAGCGGGGCAAGGGTGACATCTGGGGGAATTCCAGCTTTGTGTGTATGTGTGAAGAAGAGTGTGAGTGTCTAAGACTGAATGTCTGTGTCCATTTTATTCCCAGAAGACTAGCTGTTCTACTGAGCCAAGAATAACGATTCTGCCTTGGAAGAGAAAAAACAAACACACACACACGCACACACACATGCACACGGTATTCTGAGTTGTTGCTGACAGGTGGAGAAATTGCAGCGAGTCAGTTTGTGCAGACAAACTGAACAACAGATCAGTGCTTTAGCTTCTCCTGCCTCCTGTGTCTCTTCTCTGTCTCACTGCTTTCTTTAGATGTGCTGTTTCACCTACCTGCCAAGTTTCTTGGCAAAGCTTTCTGACAGAATGATATTCACTTTCTCAGTGTGATGTGTGGTGAAGCAACTTGCAAATGTATGTGTACCAATCGTAACTGCCAGTAATTGATCATTTACTGGTTGCACGCAAAATAAAAAAAACATTCTGCACAGAAACGAGGATTGGTTGCAAACAATGCAAAAAATGACACGAAACACATTTAACATAAGAGCCACAACTTAATACTGTAGATATGACCATAGTGTTAGTGAGCAGCCTTTAAATGTGTTTTATTCTCATTTGTCATTTAAAATCTACTGCAGCTAATATGAGTAGCGAGAGTTTCCATCTCAGTCTGTTGATCTTTCGGAGAGATCAGCTTCCTGTTTCCTGTTTACATTGAGAGTTTGTTATTGTTTAATGTGATGACATCAGATAGCACTGCTGGGCCCCGTGCCCGCTATCTGAGTATTCAGTAGGAAAAACAAGAATATAAAATCCTATTATCCCCTCCGTTTGGCTGTTACTGCAATAATAATGTGATAATGTATTGCTTCCTGTTTGAGAAATGCTTGTTTTTTACTTTGCTCTTGCTGTGTCTTGCACAAGAGCACTTCGGCTACATAAGAGGTGCTGGTCAGACGGCTCAGTACACACTTCAAATCTATCTGAATGCTTACAACAGTGTGGTTATCTTTGGTTTGTCTAAATTAACACTTACAGGCCAGAGGAGTTGTAATTGAAGGCAGTGAAGGATCTGAACTGGAGGACTCATATATTTTACTTGGAAGGATAACGAGAACTCCACTTTAGCCTTGGTTTACTAATATGTGAGTTTTATGAAGTCTTGCCTAACTTAGAAACAGCCAAACTCAAAGCTGATCATCTCTGTAATGTGCTTTCCACATGCAGTTGCAAAACCTAACAAGCAAAGTTTAATTATTTGTCCACGAAGCACAAAGAGCAGCAGTTGTTTTCATTATAGATTTATCTGCTGATTATGAAACACATTTTCACAGAAAATGAACACCATCTCACACTGAAGATAATGATACAGTAACCCATCTAAAATGAACAATAGCAGACTAATGTGCGTTTCCATTTGCATTGCCAGAAATGCACTGACTAAGCTCAGTCCTGTGCATCTGCACCCTTTCTGTACACATCATAACTTTAACCATATTAAGTAACTTTTGTGGCTAAGATGTCCAAATGCAAACACTCAGGGCCATGGATGAGCAGTGCTGAACACAACTTGAGTGTGAGAGTGGAGGAAAAAGAGCAGAGACCGAGGAACATTTGAAACGGGGTGAGGGGGGAGAAGAGCAAAATGGAGTGCGGAAGAAAGAAAAAAGGCAGTGGAGGAGGGAGCGAGGGGGTGGTTGGGGCGGAGGGAGGAAATGCATGGGAGAGGGAAAGAGAGTTATGCGAGGGAACAAGACTTAAGAGAACTGAGCAGAGCCGAGCGAAGCAGAGTTATTTTACATAATGATGGTTGATATGCACAGAGGTAATTGATAGCTGAGAGCAGCCCAAAAAACACCCAGCTAGCTGTCAATCACGGCTCATCTCCCTGGAGATATGCTAATGGTGATGATGATGAGGGCTTAGCTTCATATTGCTATCATTACTATTAATGCTGTCATTGTTGTCATCTCTGCATATTTAAATGACAGCATGGGCCAGAGTGGTGATAGCCAGCGTGTATGATGTCTGTGAGAGGGCTCCTACTTTCTGCAGGGCTGCGATAGACTGAGAATTAATAACTTGTACAGTGTCCATGCTTGGCACTCATACAGACCGGTACAAGTGTCATTACATCATTGTTGCATGTCATGGTGACACTGATGTCATCAGTTTGTGACAAGTCAGCACAGTGTTGCTCAGAGCGATGCACAGCAGCAACTGTAACCAACAAGGCCCAGCACTAAATTACAAATGTTGTGTTTTGATAAGTTGATATGAGTATGTGTTTATGATGAACAAGTGTTGAAAACAGTATTTCCAGGTGTGTGTGTTTCCCACAATTACTTAGTGAGGAGAAAGAAGACAACCCTTAAACCGCAAAGAATATTTAAGATCTCTTACAAGTGGGATTTCAGACAGCAGCCTGCTGGGGCCCTTCTGGGTGGAGTTTGCATGTTCTGCCTGTGCTTGCCTCTCCAGCTTCCTCCCATGGCCAAAGAAATGCATGTTAGGTTATTTGGTGATTCTAAATTGGCTGTGGGTGTGAATATGGGCATTGTCTGTCTCTCTGTGTTAGCCCTGTGATAAAACTGGTGACCTGTCCAGGTGTACCCCACCTCTCGTCCTATAACAACTGGGATAGGCTCCAGCTGAATTGGATAAGTGGAATAAAAATGAGACACATAGTGTCAATTCAATTCAAATATAGCGCCAAATCACAACAACAGTCACCTCGAGGCACTTTACATTGTAGGTAAAGACCCAACAATATAAGAGAGAAAACCCCAACAGTCAGACAACCCCCTATGAGCAAGCACTTGGCGGCAGTGGGAAGGAAAAACTCCCTTTTAACAGGAAGAAACCTCCGGCAGAACCAGGCTCAGGGAGGGGCAGCCAACTGCTGAGACCGGTTGGGGGTGAGGGGAAACAGAAAATATATGCAGTGATCATATTTTCTTATGAGTCTGTAACTAGACTGTATATATCAAAGTATGATGCACCCTGCCACATAAAAAGATCAAATCTGTACTGTATGGAAAATCTTTAAAATCTCAGCATCTCAAGCTGTCTTTTAAGACTGAGACCGCTGTACTTTTGAAAAGCTCACTGATGCTGCAGATATAAAATGAACCCAATGATTCATTGTCAGGATTACTTGTATGCAGATGAAGGAATTAGTGGTCTTTGGTGTTAACTTTGCTAAATACTTGAACAAAAATGATGCTACCGGCTCTCTGATGCTGCTCCACAGTTAGGGGCCATGATAAGATTAAATTGCAACATCATTACAGATACAGTCAGAGGTCCTACTCACCAGAGGGAGAGAAAAGAGGGGAGGAATGGGAGAACAGCGAGGAGGTAAAGGCAAAGATGAGGGGCTAGACAGACAGAGGGAGGAGGTTACTCTGGTGTATATTTTAAAGGCTGAAGGCAAACTGTTGAATTATAGATGAGAGAGATTGATTTGTGAGAGGGAGAGGAGGAGGGGAGTAGGAAAAAAAGGAGAGAAAAGGTGGAAGGAGGGACAGAGAAGAAGGGGGAGGCAAGAGTGGAGGGGTGGACTGAGCAGCTAAAGGATTGTTCGCTCTGGGCCAAACATGTACAGTATGCACGCACACACACATGCAGGCGCAGACAGCTTACCTCAAATCGATCTAAAGCTCAGGCTCTCTGTGGGGTTTTTTTTACTCTTTTTACTCTCTTTCTCTCTCACACACACATAAAGTTTATCAGCACCACCAAACAAACACACACACACAGATACATCCTCAATTTGGTGATTACCTGCTAACAAGACAGCAGTGCCAGTGAGCTGTGGAGCTTCAGGGAGATAAACTGAGCTTGTAGGGCTGTTTTTGAGTGAGCGTCTGTTCCTTTGTCATTGGTCTTAGAAATAATTCATGGTTTGTGGAGGGGTACGAAAAGGAACAGAGGGCAGGAAGAGAGCGATGAAGGAAGTGATATTGACAGGAACCTCTTCTTCCTCTCTCCTCCTGTCTCCTCCTCTCTCCATCAGTCACTCACTCATACACACTCAAACACACACGCACACACACACATAGCTTCACTGTCTGTAAAAACACATCGCTTGCCTGCTTATTTACACACACACACGCACACTGACTGCCAAGGGGATTTCTCAGATATAGTGATGCTGATTGTGAAAAGCATTCATAAGGTTCTTCTCCACTCAGACATATGACACATGGATGCGTTGCTCCAAGCTGGACTTTTTTGGTACTTCTTTTAAATTTCATCCCTCACCCTACTCCCGCTCTCTTTTTCTCATTCAGCTAAACAGAATGCATCATGTATTCTCACCAGAAAAAAATGTTTTTTTTTGATAAAACCCTTGAAATAACCTCTGTTTATGTTTCATGACCTCTTGTGGTCACACAAATGGGTACTCTAGTAGAAGGATAAAATGTAATCTAATTACAAATGTGGTCATTTGGGTTGAAAAACCTGAAGCCTTTTGTATGTATTTACATTTGTGTGTCCAGGTGTGGGTATGCATGAGCATATGTTTCATTAAAAAGGTTAATTATCCTTGTGAGGATATTGTTTAATAACAGTAGGAATGAGGATGATAGAGTTAGGTCCATAGGTTTTTGGACAATGACACAGTTTTTGTCATTTTGCCTCTGCACACCATCACAGTGGATTTTAAATCAAACAATCAATATATGATTGAAGTGCAGATTCTCAGCTTCAATTCAAGGGGTTTAACAAAAAAGTTCCCCATTTTCAGAGGATCAAAATTAATTGGACAATTGATTGACAAGCAGTTTCATGGCAAGGACATATTAAACAGATAAAAGCTCTGGAGTTGATTCCAGGCATTGAACTTGTGTTTGGTAACTTTTCACTGGAACTCCCAATATGAGGTCCAAAGAGATGTTGATGCAAATAAAGGAGGCAATAATTAGGCTGAGATACCAAAGTAAACCTATCAGAGAGACAGCAAAAACTTTAGGAATGGCCAAATCAACAATCTGGTTCATTCTTTAAAAGAAGAAATGCACTGGCCAGCTCAGTAACACCAAAAGGCCTGAAAGACCACAGAAGACAACTAAAGTCCACGATGACCGAATCATTTCCACGGTTAAGAAAAACAAGTTCACAATATCTAACCAAGTCAAGAACATTAAGGAGGAGGTAGGTGTATCATTATCAAAGTTTACGATCAAGAAACACCTTCATGAATGGAAATACAGAAGATTTACAACAAGGTACAAACCACTGTTTACCCTCAAGAACAGGAAGGCCAGATTAGACTTTGCCAGAAAACATCTAAAAGAGCCTGCACAGTTCTGGAAAAAAAAAAAATCTTTGGACAGATGAAACCAAGATTAACTAAGAGGAAAGAATGGAGAAGGAGAGAAACAGCATGATCCAAAGCATACCACATTATCTGTCAAACATGGTGGAGGCAATATTATGGTATGAGCGTGTATGGCTGCCAGTGGAACCGGGTCACTAGTGTTCATTGATGATATGACTGCTGATAGAAGCAGCAGGATGAATTCAGGGCTATACTCTCTGCTCACATTCAGCCAAATGCTGCAAAACTGATCAGACAGCACTTCACAGTGCAAATGGATAATGACCCAAAGCATACTGCAAAAGCTTTGGACAAAACACGTTGTATAAGAAGTACAGTACTGTGAATAAAAATGTAGCATCTTTAAGTATATTTGTTGAGTGCCAGTGGGTGTATTCTTCTGCAGCTGCACCTGTTGCGCACATGTGTATTACACTCAGGAACAGTGTGCTTCTTTATGATATTTAGCGAATTTAAAGGGATGTTGTTTTATCTTTAGTCACAACATCTTGGATCTATTTTTTTTTCACTACCTCTCCAGCTGCAATCAGATCTGAATACTGACTGTCCACTCAGGCTGCCACTTTAACATCATCTGCTACAAATTGCTTCAGCTTTTCTGTCTTTGCATCTGGTGTCTGTTTTAATAATGCCTTTGGGTCTAAATGTACGGCGAGGCAGAGGAACAAAACTGATTTGTGTACTGACCACGAAAGACTCAACTGTAGATGCTATGTAATACTTAAACGTAGAAGTGACAGCTCATTCCAGTCAGGTTAATGTTTTGAAGGGGTATATTTTAGTCCAAACCACATCTTTTTCTACCTACACCTAACCACAACCAAAAGCCAAAGTAAAAAGCAAGTGAAAATGGAAACAAATCAGGAAGTGAAAACAAAGAGACACAAAAAAACTCCCAAATTGGACATAAACTGTGGTCTTCTGGCTGAAAAACTCCTGAGTTCTCAGTGCAGATGTTTTCATATCAGCGGCTAATATTACTTTGCTCATTCAGCTGGTTATGTCATTTCCTATAAAGCAGTGACATAAACATCTTTGCTGGTATTCACCTAAATGCATGACTGAAAACCTCAAAGAAAAACTGCAAAATTTAGCAGGACAACAACCTAAACATTAATTTGGGACTTTACTAGGTAGAGTTGAGCGGTGAAGGGAAAAGAAAGGATGTGAGAAGAGACAGAAGAGAGAAAAAGAGAAGGTGAGGGAAATGTTCGGGGCAGGTCGGAGCATTTAACTCCTGCTACGTTTGTCAGACAAATTAAATGCTGTCAGGGTTTCTCACCTGAGCATGCACCCACACACAAACACACACATAAACTGCCCGTGTGGCACGCATATGGCTCACCCGGTCCAAATAAGGAAATATGCATACATTACCATAACTGATGTACGAACCACTCCATTTAATATGCTAATTCACTGAAATATTACTGAGCGCCGTCTGTTGTGAATGAATAAATTTGAATTGCAATTAGAATAATCCTTTATAATTAATGAAAACTGTCAATTTTGGTTCAGAAGTAATTTGATTAACGGGTTGATGGGGCTCCAATTAAGTAGAGGATGAGGAGGAGCAGAGAGGAGGATGAAGAGAAGAAAGACTACAAGCTCTTCAGATAATCGGTCCTTTTCATGTGTAATGAGAGATTAAGACAAAATCTCTCAATGTTCCTTTAAAGATACAAAGTGGAAAACTAACAAGGAATTTCTCTTACCTTCGCAGCAGGAAGAGGAGAACAGGAGGGAGCATTAAAAAGAGGAGAAAGAGTATAGAGATGATTAGATCCACAGTTTTTATTATTATAAATGTTCAGTCAATAAGACACACTTCAAATAACACACAGAATTTCTCATGCATGTACTTTTTTTAATTTAAAAATGCTCACGTGTTTCATATAGCTGTGTTATTTCTGCAGCACCCACAGTAATGGTGTCGTTAGCTTTCTAATTCACAAGCACCTCCTACCACTAATTAACCACATCCATGTTGCTGTTATTAGCTAATTACAAGACTGGACACATGCCCAGCTAATTAAAGCTATTAAGTGTGTGTGTGTGTGTGTGTGTGTGTGTGTGTGAGCAGGAGAGTATGTATATTAAGGCATCTCAGGAGTTAATGTTTTAATGACAGACTATAATGGAGACCTGCATTGCAACAAACCATGTGACACACCCCCCCCTCCACTCTTTCAGTACAAAAACTCCGCTGCTCCCTCTATTCCCAAATCAATAGCCAAGGTCATTATGTGCAGCTGAATCATATGTTTCACTAAAGTTGCTGCGTGTTAATAATATTTCAACAGAGTTGCAGGAAAAAGCTTCTAATTTAGCTCGTTTAGTCAACACTGTCATCCATCATGGTGAAAACACAAAAGATGCCCCTGACTCTCTGCTGTTTCTCCTTTTTTTCTTTCTTCATCTCATTTTCTCTCCTCTGCAACACCTCCTCTGCTCCATGTCCATTTTCACAGATTTTCCTTCCCCCTTTTTTCCTCCGCTCACTCCATCCCTTTCTCCTGGCTTCCATGATCCTCCTTTATGATTCTCTTCTTGTCTCCTTTCCTTTCCTTTCCTTTCCTTTCCTTTCCTCTCATTAGAGGAGCATGTTTTTCTTCATTTGAGATCTCTAATCCTCTCTTTATACATCTGAATATTCATGGGATTGTTTTGTTTTGAATATTCAAGAACCAATTAACATGCTGTGTATGAATAATTAATGCTTATTATTTTCTCCCTTTTAAATTTTTAATAATTAAAATCTATAAATCTGAAAACAAAGAGGCTCATTTTCACTTTCCATGTCTGTATGTATGTGTGTGTGTATGTGTGTGTGTGTGTGTGTGTGTGTGTGTGTGTATGTCATGCTGACAGACTATTTAACAACAGCTCAGGAACTCTTTCTTTTATCTGCCAGCAGTCTATCCTCCTGCCACCCAACCAAAGTGTGTGTGTGTCTGAATATGTTCACGCTCATGAATAAATGAACTTGTTAAAGAGAGATGAAGGGGAAGAAGTAGACAGGTTCTGCTGTCCTGTTTAAAACTACCTGATCTGGCACAACACTTAGCATGCAGGAACACACACACACACACACACACACACACACACACACACAATGTTCACAATGAAGACTGAATGAGTTGCTGCATTGCCAGCAATGCAGACATTAACTAGGCAATAAGATAAGTAGAAAAAAAGTCAAAGTAAAGAAAGAAAGAAAGAGAGAGACAACAAGAGGTGGAGATAATATGTGAGAGGGATAGAGAAAGAGGGAGAGATGCATCCTTGTCCTCCTTTAGTCTCATAAATACAGCTGCCTTCACGACAGGCATCATTCCTTTTAATCAGTGTCGCTGCTGTGATCAAAGAAATACCACCTCCACTGAAAGAGACAGCAAGAGATGGAGTACAATGGGAGACTCCTCACCGTGTATGTGTGTGCGTGTCTGTGTGTGTGAGAGCGAGAGAAGTAGAAGAACGAGAACAATGTTGTCTAGTACCTGAACAACAGCAAAGCCATCGTGTCTACACGCTGTCACATAAGTGAGGTCTTGCAATACAGTCAGACTTACACCTCCTTCCCTATCCTCCCCTCATACACACACAAACACACACACACACACACACATACACAGCAGTGACAACTGTCAAACACTCACCTCCCAACTGGGGTGTAGGTAATTAACCAGACAAAACAACTCACAACACCTCAAGGATCAAGAACACAGTAGAAGAAGTACAAGGTAGACTCATGACAAAAACATAAAAAAGAGACAAGAAGAAAAGAGACGTTCTGACTACAAAACAAGCTCGCACTTCTAAACGAGGAGCTCCACTCAGGAGTACAGAGGACTGGATAATGATGAAAATAGAAACAAATCTGCACTCCTCTACTCATCTATATCGTTCACATCCTTACTACATTTTAAGTTTTCTTTGCGTTAACCATGATGGAGGAATTTTAAACCTTTAAGTGGCACAAAACCACTAAGAAATTATTCATACTTTAATCAGTAACATTAGTCTGATTCCCTTGCATAACTAATAAGACTGACAGCTTCCATAACATATTTAGATTTTCCATTAATAAAAGATTCATCATAATTCATCTGGTGTGCTTTAGAGAAAAAGTGACAAAAAGTGTTGTTTCAGCAGAGCCACTGGTCATAGTTTCCCTTGGTGGAAGGAGTTCATGGGGGGGCTTTAGGAAAAGATTGTGGTTTGGGTTAAAATGACAACTTCCTTAAGGCTGCCAGTGCCATCATGGTTGCAACAGCTAAGGTCTGAGAACAATTGTCTTATTGGTTACAAAAAAAAACAAAAAAAAAAAACTGGCAGTTGATAAGAAACAAATCACAATTTCTTCTTTTGCTCCTGAAAAAAGAAAAGCCAAACTACTGCAGCTCCTAGATGGCTTCAACAGACTCTCTTATAAGGGAGAGACATGGCCCTCAAAATATTCTAAATAGAAATGTAAAACAATGTGTTTGTCTCCCCCAAACAGCCAATCATTTGCTTTGTAACAGTCAAACTTGGATAAATATAAGATACAAGCACTAAGCTGACGATCCTGACAATTTCAGCTGTGTGGTGGGATGTATATCTTCTCATTATTGTAGTAAAGATTTAAGGAAGTTTACATATTGTTTTCCTTTACTTAGACGAAGAAACGGATCGTGCTGGCAGTCCAGTTTAGGCAATTACAGATGTAATGTAAACTTTGCACATGCGTGGTAGATGCATAACCTGAAACCTTATTTGGGATGAAACTTTTTAAGTGATTTTGACAGATTTGACTAATAATTCCATACATGCAGTTTATATGTCATTGTGACCACTGAAGTTCAATTTAGACCTGTCTTTTCATTCCTTTAGAACGAATGTTAACCTAAAATAACTGCCTCAAGGTTTTACCAAGATGGCTGTTGAGTGGTGCAACTTTTCTCAATTCAGTTTAATATAAACAAACGTTTCTACAAATTTGCTGAAACAACCGATGCACCTAAATTTCCAAAGTAACTGTTTCAAGGATTGTACTGTTGTATATAGCAGGACCTTACCATGGCTTTTACACATTCAGCATACTGGAACATCCATGATATGTTGGTTTTGGTGTTCATGAGTAATAATTAGTTAGTCATTAGCATTTTCAACTGTCTAAGGAAGAGTCAATTGTAACCAAGAAAATAAGCAATACCTTTTTCTTTCTTTCTTTCTTTCAACCAATTAAACTAAGAAAAACAATTAATAATTTAAAAACACATGAACAAATTTAATTAGAGCCTTTGTTCAATTAACAATTCCCCCCTTTATTCTCTGTCATGGGTGAAAGTCATCATGCTGGTGTGTATGTGTGTGTGTGTGTGTATGTTTGCATGTTATAAGTGTCTGCAATACATCTGACTCTCAGACTACTGCCAGTGCTATTTTCTGTTATGCCATGCCTTGCAGTGTAAAAGAATGGCGTGTAAACCACTAATTATCTCCCACTCAGACAAACCAAGATTGTACAGGCAGTGTGCATACACTTTTTTTTTTATCTTTCTCTGTTTAATCTCCCTGTTGTTTCCTATTTGTTCAGCTCATTATGTGATCAAAGCCATTAACATGTTTATGGAGCGGCTCTTTCATGTTGCAATAAAACACACTGAAGCAACTCATAGGGAGTCATAAGGCGATGAAATATGAATGTAGAGGCCCAAAAGACGAGGTGTGTGTGTACATATTTGTGTGTGTGTGAGAGAGTGAATGGGAATAAAATTTGTTTAAATCTGATGAAACTCCAAGCTAACAAAAAGGATGAGGAGGAGCGGGGTGGGGTGGGGGGGTGGGGGTGTCTCTGAGTCTTTGAGTGTTTCCTGCACACACACATGTACACAGAAATACATATACAGAGGCAGTAACTGTTAAATAATTCAGCATACACAAACACACACTGGAGGCAAGGTGAGGGTAAAAGCACAGCTAAGCTAACAGGCATGCTGAGTGGCCCGCAGTGTCAACAACCAATCAGGATGGAGCATGGTGGCCAGAGAGCGAGACGTGACCCCTGGTGACCCCGGACTCTAATGATTTATAAACACGACTGAGAAGTGTGTGCGTTATGTGTGCGAGTGTGTGTCCTGCAAACCCCGAAGCTATTTAAATGTGGAGATGAATTCTTATTTATTCACACAGAAAAAGAGTGAATGTGAAGACCCCAAGGGTAAGGTTCAAAACAATACAGAAGGAGAGCAAGAAGAGGGAGAGAAAGAGGGCGAGAGAGCGAGAGGAACAGAGATACGAGAGAAAAAGTGAAACACAAAGAGAGCAGGAAAGACAGAACGAGAAAGAAAATGAGAAAGGAGTGAGAAAGAAGGAAAAGCGATGGAAGTTTAAAGAGGTAAAACTGCCCTGTGATCACACAGGGAGAGGAGGTTAGAGGCCTGTAAAAGACCCTCTTTTACTATCCTAAGGGGCTGCACACACACACACACACATATCACACATATATTCCCTCCCCCTGCCCCCAGCTTGGTATGTGTGTGTGTGTCCTCATGCAATATTAAATAGTCGGTATGTGTGGGTATAAAGAGTGGTGGGGCTGGGATGCAGTGAATTATATATCACTATTGATTTGCACACAGAGAGAGAGACACACAAACACACGCGTGCACAAACGCACACACTTCATTAGATTAAAGCTCACAGCTATGACACAGACAACAGCAGAGGCTAAGAGCAGATGTAGGGAGAAAGAATCTGTCCACAAAGACACACACACACACACAAAGTAATGTAATGAAAGTACAGAGGCTTTGTACCTTAACTCTGCTGCACCAGCTGCTTTGGCAGGTGGATGTTCTTTTCCACTCAAGAAACTTTGTTTCAAACTACACCAACTGGTATTTTATATTAGCGCTAAATCAGAAGGTTACATGCACACATGCAAGGTCTCACTCAACCCTCAGAAAAATATAACTCTGTACAATGTTATTCAGCCTTTTGTTTTTTTAGCTCATTGTTTTGTTTACAGTCCTCTTTAGCCAGTGCAATCATAAACGCCATCTAAATATAAACCCACTGTAAGCTCTTCCCAGCACCAAACAGCAGACGGATAAAGATAGCAACTAGCTGGTGAAGAAAACCAGGCAGCTAGAAGCTAAACGTACAAATATTTTTCAGGAGTTGGTGAAGAGCAGAGCTGCATAAACACGATGATTATTGTTTTATTGTTAAGTTGATTTAACATTTGATGTTTTACATCCATTTTCAGGGTTGCAGGGGTGCCAGAACCTATCCCAGCTGTTGTAGGCAGAGAGGCACCGTACACCCTGGACAGGCTGCCAGTCTGTCGCAGGGCTAACACAGAGAGACAGATGACCATTCACACTCACATCCAAACCTACAGGCAATTTAGAATCACCAGTTAACCTAACAAGCATGTCTTTGGACTGTGGGAGGAAGCTGGAGTGAGCCCATGCACCCATAGGGAGATCATTAAAACCGTACACAGAAAGGCTCCGCATCAGCTGGTGGATTCAAACCCAGAACCTTCTTGCTGTAAGGCAATAGTGCCAACCACTGCACTACTGTGCCACCCTCATCCGATCCTCTAAGGTTCTCAATTGGAACAATTTACTACTATGATAGGAAATGGCATATTTTGGGGCTTTTATGATTTTCATGTTTCACTGTTTTCTGTTTTATAAAGTGCTGACTGAGAGAACAATATGCAGATGAATCTAATATTAACATAACTGTTATGCAAAGAACAATAAAGTGAATGATGAATGTAAATTATTCAAGTGGCTGTAAAAAGACTCCAAATGTAGACTTTGCATTTTTACACAACCAAACACAGGTTGTGCAAAAAGGCATTTATAAATTATCTGTTCATGTAGTCACTATAACTACAAAGAAAGTGATAATATTTCAAAAGTACGTCTGGTTTTTTTGGGGGTTTTTTTAGACATTTTCTGTTCCTGTCTGGCCAAAAAACTAGAGATCCCATATTTGGATTGGTTATCGGTCCAATATTGACCAAAAAAACTGGACTGGATATGGGATACAATGAGCCAATCCACAGTCCGATCCGCTCAGTTCAGCTCAGTTTTATGTTCTTATGTGTTCACTTCATCACAGCAGCAGCTAGCGGCAGAGCTAACGTAGCATGGAGGAAACTAACAGCAGATCAGCAGATGGACAGCAGTTTGTAGGTATTTCACGCTGCTACACCAGCAGCTTCTGTTTATATGTTTGCAAAGGTTTTTTTCTTAACTGCAAACCGTGATCAAAGTGAGCTGACATGACTGAAAACATGAGACAACAAGGATGCTTTCTTTCTCTCACTCCCTCCTTTACTTTCACTCACTTATGTTTGGTCAGAGACCTTATCTAAGAAGCTAGAAGGACGCTGGTTCGGTGTAACACTTGTTAGTAAGATTGTTGTTGTCAGTGCAGTTAAATATTATTGCACTTCAGCTGTCTCCTGTCAGCTCCACACCTGCGTGTGAGGAGGAAAAAGGAGAAACTACTGTGACTGTAAACTACAGCAGTTTGCAGCTTAACAAAGTAAGACCAGTGCAAATAAATTAGCTGAATAACACCAGTACGTTTTTATTTTTTCATTGTATTTATCCTGGGCCTGTTTTCATTTATTCTTTCATTAATAAATACCAAAAATTAAGTAAATTTATATTCTTGGATGTATTTCTTTCCTACATTTTTATGCTACAAAGACAGGAAAGCTGTTTAAATCGACTTTCATGTTTCCTTACACATAAAAAAATGATTCTCAATCTCTTCCTCACAGTAAAGATTATTAATTTAACACTGGGATTGGACCAGCACTTGGAATCTGCAGATACCCACAGCCAAGGTATTGGTATTGGATCGGAACCGGAAAAAGCTGGATCAGGCCATCCCTACGAAAAAAAAAAAACCAACCCAAAAAACAAACAAAAACAACACCAAAAAAAGTTCTTATAAAAAAATAGAAGAAAGAGTTCTATTTTTTTTATATTGTATGTCTTTGCTTGGTTTAAAGCTTCACAGAAAGCTACAGCTTTGCAGCTTTGACATGCCATTACATCAGGAAACTTTTAGGTTCCTTTTATTTTTATTATAATTTAATATATTATTTCATACCTGTGATCGATGGCTTCTGACTGGTGGTATCTGTTTTGTTCTACAGTCTCCAGTGACTTATTAAATGCAGTGCTGCCATTACAAGTATACTTTCATTTCCCCCCCCATTTTCACTGATGAAGCTTCTGTAGGCAGAACTAAATACAGTCTGAACAATTTGATTAAATTTTCATAAAAGGAAACTTTTCCTGCAAATTCAAATTGCTATATAAGCTTCATAGTAAAAAAAAAAAAAGCAGAATAGACTGAGTAAGCATCCAAGGATGGAGTCAAGTTACTATGATATACTCATGCTTCTGCCACCATTTTCCCTCCTTATCCTCACCCACCTCCCCTCCCTGCTCCTCCTATCTGGCATTTTAATGCATCTATAGTCATGCTAATGGTTCTCAGAATTCAAAATAATTTCTTCTTTGTCCCGCTCTGCCACTCAGCACTGATAGAGGAGTGGTATCTCTCTCTCTTCCTCTTCCGCTGCCTTCATACTTCATAGAATATGACTTTGACAGAGTCCTGTCAGTCTTTCAGTCTGTCGCCCTATCACACTTATTCTGTGTGTCAGATTAACGGAGGTAAGGAGTTGAGAGTGCTGACAGGACATGTAAAGAAGAGAAGAGAAGACAGGAGAGGAGAGGAGAGGAGAAGAGAAGAGCATGCGTTTTACATTATGAGTGGTTCCAACCTTTCTATTCATGCTAGTTGACCTTTCCATCAGTAGGTAATCGAGAGGAGAATGTCTTTTACTATAAAGGCTGGATGTTAAGTCACGCTCCTCTCTGCCCCAAAGAGAGAGGAGAGCACCTCATGTCACTGCAGCACAGCCCTGGGTGAAGCACAGTGGTTGGGGTGAGGGGCAAATCGTAGATGTGTGTGTGTGTGTGTGTGTCTGTGTCTGTGTGTGTGAGGGCTGGGATAGGATTGGGGGGGGCAATATTGGTCTGCCAGTGCAGGTCATTGTCGAGAAAACATAAAACATAATCATCCATTAAAATGCAGCTTCACACCCTCCATCACATCCATGGTGGAGCTGCTGCTATAAATGCTGCGTATGCGTGTGTTATTGTATGTGTATGTACACACACACGCGCACATTTACTCAGCTATGTCAGATCTATAGGTATAAAGAGACGGAAGCTGTGGTTTCTGGAGGTTTGTGGTAGGTCACTTTATGACATACTGTGTGTGTTTGTGTGTGAGTGTGTAAATGGAATTAGCAGCATCAGACTGTGTCCCTCTGTTGGGGTTGTGTCATATTTTTGTATGAATTTATATTTGATCATGAAGAGGTAGCGTAGAATAGAATGTGACATGAATAATGTGTAAGATTTACTCTTGACTATCATATCAGGCGGGTATGACAATATAAAGTGAAATCACCAGCTAACTATTATGGTAAGAAATCCTCTCTTTTATAGAACAAGTGAAATATGTATCCATAAAGCTAATTTTCAGAGCTAAACCTCATAATTTGCTTAAATTTGGAAATCCCATGGGGAAATTTCCATAAAGGTTTCCATGTACTATTCCTCTTTGGTTGGCTTTAAACCTAATAAAAATGACATAAAGACCTGATTGATTGGCTTTATGTAAACAAAAGGCCAGAACTAAAGACTGCTAGAATGCCTCAGGAGGATAAAGACACCCTGTGGATAGTTTTTTTTAGACATATTAGTAAAACATGGCTTTGATTTCGATTATATTCACCTTGCTGCCAAAAGTACAGATTCAGCGTTTACACCTTGGACACACTGTGAAGTGTCTATGAATGGGAGGTCTCAAAACACAATTAAAAAAATAATTTGACCTAAAGATTTTCCATACATTAGGATAGTATACCCTGCCTCTCACCCTATGGCAGCTGGGATAGGCTCCAGCCCCCCCAGTTTTAGTTAAAACTATCCATCCATCCATCTTCTTCCACTTATCCAGTTCAGGGTTGCAGTGGGGCTGGAGCCTATCCCAGCTGTCATGGGGCAAGAGATGGGGTACACCCTGGAAAGGTCGCCAGTCTGTTGCAGCATTAACACAAAGAGAAAGACAACCATTAACTCTCACATTCACACCTCCGGGCAATTTAGAATCACCATTAACCTAACCCCACTAACTGCATGTCTTTGGACTGTGGGAGGAAGCCGGAGAGAACCCACGCAGACACGGGGAAGACATGCACACTCCACACAGAAAAGCCCCGGCCTGGATTTGAACCCAGGACCTTCTTGCTGTGCCGCATGGTGGTGCGGTGCTAACCACCACATCACCCCCATGTTAAAACTCCATCCATCCATCCATCCATCCTCTGCCACTTATCTGGGTCTGGGTTGCGGTGATGCCCACACCTCCCTGTCCCCGACCACCTCCTCCAGCTCTTCCAGGCGGTGCCATGTTAAAACTACCTAATCTAAATTGATGGAAAAGTTACAGCCCAACAATATTTTTTTAATCTTTCTTGTCTAAAACCTTGCAGATGACCAGTGAGAGTCTGTAAATAAAATAGTTGGGAACCTACTTATTATGATTAATGTAATTGTGTCATCTTTTAAGAGGCGGCTAAACTGAATTAAACTGGGCTGATGCAGCTCTTTGTCCCTTGAGATGAGAGCGATGAGTTATACTTATCTACAAATCGAGACTCTAAACAACACTCCCTTGTAAATGCCAATCAGAAGGGAGGGGGGGCAAGTCTGTATTTCAAACTTAGTCTTAACAGTGTCACACAAAACACACAACCGCACAAAGGCCTACACACACACGCACACACATATAAGTTTTGCTGTGACACACTACAAATCTCCACTGATTGAGGGTAAGTGAGCTTCAGACGGCTCTGTGTATAACTAGCTCCAGCCCAGCAGATCAGAATGGCTGGCAGCAAACTTACATGTTTGTCATCTAAAAACTATTCACCCTCCACTTAGCCAAGAACACAACACAAACAATAGACAGCCCGTTAACAATGTACCATTATCTAGAGCATGATGGAAGGAGGGGTACGTGTAGAGAGGGGAAAGAAAGAAGGAGAGGGCGAGGAAAAGAGCGACGGAGTGAGCAGCAAAAAAGAGAGAATAAAGGCAGAGAGATGAGAGGGAGGACTGCAGAGAGACCAAACTGTTATTTAAACCAGGCGGCCACGAAAACATCACAATAAATAACTCGGCTGTTTAGTCTCCACCTCAGATGCTGGGGGAGCGACAGAGCGCAACACACGATGGAGAGGGAGGGAGGTGAGAGGGGGAGAATTAAAGGGACTGGGGAGGGGTGAAGTGGTGGAAGAAAGGAAGAAGGGATGAAAAAGGAGATAAAACACATTACAAGATCGCTCTCTGTTGTCAGACTCAAAGGAGTATCCAGGATCGTCTCTCCTCTCGACTAATGAAAGGAGCAGCTTCACAGTCAAGTACCAGCACGCATGCCTGCTTGCAAACACACATGCACGCATAAATGTGCACACACTTACACTCTTAGCCTTTAAAAAAACAACCATAAACACATTTAGCCAACATTCGCATGACAGGGAAGATTTTATTCAGTTGTTTAGCATCATGTTCAGCTCAGA
Organism: Paratilapia polleni; assembly: GCA_015106735.1. Taxonomy (NCBI): domain Eukaryota; kingdom Metazoa; phylum Chordata; class Actinopteri; order Cichliformes; family Cichlidae; genus Paratilapia; species Paratilapia polleni. The sequence continues at coordinate 63,899 of VUQI01060719.1, forward strand.
CTCACAGCTTCCCTTTCACACTTGCTTATACACACACAAATGCACACAAACACACAGAAGGCCTTTCGTTGTCCTCAGCAGAAAGAGTGGCACAGCGAGGGCCCCTTTGACTGCACAGAGTGCTGCCTCACCAGCCAAGGCCGTTGATGAGAGGAAAATAGTGCTAATGCAGCAAGGAAGCTGTTCTTTCCCAATTAAGCCAATAAAACACATGCTTCCCTCTTTCCTGTAACTGCCTAATAAGCCATAAACACAGCTGAACATTTATAATTCTAGCTAGTACATTAAAAAAAGCACTTCCCATGTGTGCAGGGGTGAGGTGTGTGAAGAGGGTGAAAGCGCTGGTGATTGCAGCGGCCATGGAGAGAAATAGCTTTTTCTACTAAAAGAAATATTTAGTACCTCACTGAATTAATGTGAGGGAGCAGGAGGTGGTGGGAGAGAAGAGGTAGGAGGGAGGATGGGGGCTTGGAGCTGTCTTGCTAGACCAAAGCATATGTATCTATCTTCCCTTCTCTTCTTCGTCCTTCTGTGTTTAGGAGAAGCTGAGGATGCTGAACTCCCTGTAGAGATGAGATGAATACCTTCACTGAACACCTACAAGTTCCTGTACACACACAAACACACATGCAGGCATAGTATATATACATACTGATACATGCAAATTAAAAAAATAAAATAACGTAAGTTGCCCTGAGCTGTTTGCAAACGTGACCTCCAAACAATTTGTGGAGAATCACATTGGGGCATTGCAACACACAGCAGGTTATGGTCCACTTTAGATGTGTTCTCACCTCTGGAAAACTCCATTTTAGGCAAGGGTCATGCCTGGTTAGAGACGACATCCACTCCCTCACCTTGACTTCACTGGGCTGTGCTATTCTCATATGTGCACAATTGGACATCAGATGGACTTTGTACCAGGTACCTGACAGGTTAAAGACTTAATGTCCATTCTGACTGTGTCAGACATTTGTGTTCTCAAAGCACATCTGTTAGGTAATGTCTAGAAAAGTTCAGCTTTAGACTTTAGTAAGGTGTTGATCCACCACATTCTGCCAGAACAACTTTTATGATTTGACATTGATTCTACAAGTCTTTGGTCCTGGAGAGATAAAATATCAAAACAGTACAGGCCTGAACCTTTGACCCCTACAGTGAGGTGATCTAGTGTATCCTTTAGTGGGGGACATTTTGCTGTAATGGTTCAGACCCACTTGTCCTCTTATGGCTCACTCACACTAAAGTAAAAATAGAACGGCAGCCTTCTTGCGACTAGGAGAAGTTGGTGGCAGCCTGGTGATTGCACTGAATTTTTTTCACATTCGGCGAACGATTGCAAGTAGTTGCGGCAACCAACTGGTCGCCCAGGCTCTGTTGAGTGTGCTACACCCTCAACCTCTGTGCGACCACTTTCAACCACAAGGCGATTGCACAGGTTATCTGGTGGGAGGCAACCTGTCTCCACACAATCACGGTCTGACTCTGACTGACTGCAATCACTCTCAGACAGATTGGTGAAGGTTTGCAAATAACTGCCATCTAATTTATGAATGCAGACAGACTGTCAACACTTTGCGATCAATCTGATTCACTCTGTGCCAGTGAGTCGAGTCTTTGCAATAGGGGACTTGATTCAGCTGGCTGCCAACTGGTTGTATTCTGATTATATTCCTATAGAAAAGCAAGGTTGCTGAGTGCCAATGTCATTTTTCAGTTAAATCGCTGTCCTGCAGCAACCATGTCACTATTTGTGGAGGAATTTCTGAATTTCTTTTTCAAATCTGTGAGGTTCTGGCTGGACTCTGAATGAAAGTGATGAATGTTAATTTCTGTTTAATGTGAATTTCTGCTGGCAACAGATTTGCAACAGATGCCAACAGATTTGAGATTTTTGTTGATTTATCACAGTTAATCACTGTATTATCACAAACAAGTTGCATGTAATTGCCAATCCCTTTCAACTGCAAACTGATAACATACTGACTCTGTCTTGTTGCTGTTTTACCCCAGTCTTGATGCATCAAAGTCACTTTAAAGACTGCGAGTGGTCACAGATCTGATCCCTGTCTTCGAAGCAACCATTTCAAAGTTCATTGCACACGCTTGCAATAATTTTGGTTGTACTGCAGTCACCACTGTTTTCCCTACTGTGACTGTAGCATTAGAGGGAAGGGTCATTGCAATTAAATTAAAGCTTATTTTGAATGATCAGCTTTATCTTAGCATGAAACATTTTTATCTTGAAGGGAGTTGTCTTTTCCAGTATAACAATGCCCACATTCTTTGTGTACAAGGGTTCAATGAGTGGCTTTGAGTATGGAAATGACTGGAATCATATTCTATGACCATCACAGTCACCAGATCTCAACCTAATTGAACATATGTTGGACCGTCAATGCTTGGCTTAATGTTGGTTTCTCCATTGTGTATGTATATACATTATATGCCATGGGACTTGCTGGAGAAGCAGTGATAAGGAAAGGAGACATAGATTTGCCCAGATCCAAGCATTTGACTGAATCTGTTTGACTGGCAATATGACATAAAACAGCAGCTCCTTGGTTGAAAAGCATTTGTTCTGATGAGCACCATGGGGTGGAATAACAATTTACCATATCATATCAGCACCATACGCAGGACTTACATCATTGTCAGACTACTGTCAAGCTGTGGTGAAACCCTGAGTAATAACAGCCATATGATACTAATGGGTATCCACACTATGAATCAGTATTTTGTTTAGTTAAATGACTTTAGATTCAGTTAAATACCTTATATGTAGTTTGTGGAGGTGATATAAGACTAAAGATAAAAAACGAAATATAACAAGTTGACTATTTGGTCCAAAATCAGGCAAGAAAAACATGCTATGTGGAGGAGAGGGATGGAGGAAGAGGAACAGAGGAGCAAAGCACTGGTAGGAAAGGAGGAGAGGAAGAGCTAGTAAACAAAGGGAGGAAAAAAGAAGAAGAAAGAGGCCGAATATAAACAGCAGAAGAAGAAGTAGAGGGCTCTTGATGAAACTGGATGGAATAAGAAGACAATGAAGTTAAAAAAGTAAAAGTAGGAGGCAAACAGATGGAATGAAAAGAAGTAAGGATAATGGGAAAGAAGAGACAGGGTGATAGGGAAGGAGGAGAACTTCTTCTCAGTTAGTTTTCGTGTGAGTTCAGCTGCTTCCTGGATTGTGTTTTTTGCCTCTTCTCTGGGCTGGCTCTACTTTTCTCCTCCTGGGCAAGAGAAGTCATAAACACAGCATGGGATCGCTGTAAAGCAATTCCTAAAAACACATTTGCATTTTATTGTCTTAGTGCAGGAGCTTGGCTCTGGTGGGAGAGAAACTGAGGGGTGGGGATAAAATTGGCAGATATGTACATTTACTGTACGTTTAATCACTCTGAAATGAATGAATATAAGTTGATGGTTGACATGTTTTTTTTTTGTTTTTTTTTACAACACTCAGCTTTCTGTACAAGGTGTCCTTCTGCTATTGTTTCATAAATTTGATGCATTTTTAACATATTACAAATCCAATTTATACTGATACATCTTCCATAAGGTATTAGAGTGTCTGTGTTTAATCTCTTTCTTCTCTTGCTCACCTTTATTTTATTTTGTTCTTAAGTCTATCTGTTTCAGATACGATTGGCCTGATTTGGCAGCTGATGATGCAACTTTGCAGGATTTGAAATGTTACACTGACTGTCCTACAGAGCCAGGGTTTTAACTTTAACAATGTCGTATGACTAATGTTTTTGATAGAAACACGTTTTGTCAGCAAGTGGCTCAGAGGTGGTTGTGAGATAGTTTATTTTGATTATAAATATATGTTTCATGTTTTAATAGTGTCATGCTTTCTGTCAGAAACATTAAATCTTGAACACTGATGTTCATATTCTCTGCAACCTAACAATGCTTAATGTCTTCTGCTGCGAGTCCATCATCTGGATGCTCCATAGTGTGCATTTGGTTTCTGTTTGGTGCCGTGTTCCATCACTGTTTGCCGCAGTACTGAAGTGTAATCGAGCTTCTCTGTGGGCATCATTAAAGTTTAATTTAATTTCAGAGAGAGATATTCCAACCTTTGCTCTTCTGCATTCAAAGCTTTTCACTTAAGTGCTCAAGAAACTGCATATTTTACAGAAGTGAATGTTGTCATCAGTGTGAGTAAATGGCAAATACACTAGTATATGTTGGTCTATACTGTACTCACTCACGCATACATGAACACACACACACACAGGGTGGAATGTGGTAGACCGTAGACCGTAGACCTGTGTGTGTGTTTGTCTTTCCTGCTATTGTCAGACGGAGAGTGATACTGCCTCTTGTTACTGACAGACGATTGTCGAAGCTTCCTGAAATAATTATAAAAGGCAACAACAGTAACTCACACACCCTGTCTGCCCGCCTGTCTGTCTGTCTGTAATGTACAATATTACCGTGCCAACAGGCCTGTCTCTGTATCTAAAGTAAATCCTAAATTTAATTTATATTAAGTTGTTGATTCATACTTGACCTTACAAGTTCACAGGGGACACAAATAGAAAACTGCTTCAAAATGTATATCGAGTACAAATCATTATTCCACAAACAGAAGAAGACATAGAGAGTAGACAGAACACAATTGAGAGGCTCTTAAAGGCCAAAGGTCAGACAGTGAAAAGATACACACATCAGTCTGAATCATCACCTCCTATTGTCTGACGCTCTTGGAAATCAGGAAATGTCATGTCGCTTTTACACATACACCGACATAAAAGCTTTAAGTGTAATCAATCATCTTGGTAAGACTTACACCATCAGGCATTTGTGTGTCTGTGTGTGAAACAGTATTCATGTCCTGAATGTTCTGAACAGGAAGTGGCAGCAATCCACTTCCTGTTCAGCTGGAAATCTCATCTGCAGGGCGAGCTGCCCAGGGTGTTACCGCACATAAAGACACACACACTGGAGCCCAAATACTGTATATGGAAGCACAACACACACAAAGACGCACACACAGCACAGACCAACACCCAGTCTATTTCAGTTTGTCATGTATTGTCACCTGAGCCTACAGTAAATACAAACTCTTTGTTCTCAGCCCAGCTCTGCTTAGGGGGCTTTTTCTTTGTATGTGCGGTTGTGTGTGTGCCTGTGTGTGTGCATGTGTATGGGTGCTCTTTTCATAGGCCAACAGCACTATTAATAAATGTTATTTGTAGTCATGGTAAGAATAACTATCTGGTATGTGGTATCAAGTCAACGGCCTCTGAGATTGAATCATACTCTTGAATGTACACATTTTCACACAGTCTGTTAATTGCGATTAATTTACTAACAATTTTCACATTTTTTTAAGGAACGTGGAATTATCACATTTTACTAATAAACTTTAAAGCTGAGATTGGGAGCAAATGAATGTCAGAGTATAGTAGTAGGGTAAGAGCCCTGTCACAATTCCCAGAGACCGGTCAGCGACCTCCCTGGCAACCTCTGTTTGCTAAGGAAAAAGTATATTCCCCCACTGGTTGGCTAGTGGTTACTGGCAGTCGCTAGGTGAAATTGGTTGCTAAGAGGTATATGGTGCTGTACCAAAAACCTCTTTATGATTGCTTTGGTTGCTAGCAGATTGCTGTGGTCACCCACAGTCTGCTTGGAAGATACCAACTTTTGATTTTAGCACAACTTTTACTTTGAAGGTGAACGTTCTCCATGTCTGGTTTATGTTGCACATTTTCAAGTTTAACTAGCACTTGGCGAGTAGTTGGCAAGTGTTTGCAGACAGCTCGGCATCTTCCATGCAAACTATGGGTGACCATGGCAATCTGCCAACGACCAAAGCAATCACCGATTTCACCTTGCAGCTACCACTCACAACCAACAGGGGGATGTTGCAGGTAAACCTGAATGCTTGCACTCTCAAAAGTAAAGTGGGCAGGTTTTTCTGCAAAATCAAATAAATGTTTACAATATACACTTTAGGTAACAGCCTTTGATTTCAACGTTTATATTACCATCTAAAGAAGAAGTGCAAATAAAACAGCAATGCCAAAAATATGAAAATAAAGGTCAGGACACAAGTTTCTGAGTTCTCCTGTGAGACTAATTAAACATTTTTTCTGCTATTTCTAATCTTAAAAAAGTAAAAGCTGCCAAAAACAAACTGTTTCTAAACACACTAAATTAGTATAATGAAAAGATAATGATAGAGAGTAATGTTTTTTGGCCATAATGTTGAACATGTCTGAGATAAGTAGCTTTCAAAAAGAAAAGAAGGCTAATGCATGTCTGTTGATCTTGTTTACAACCTCCTATAATTGCTCAGTGCTTGACATTTACATTCTGCAATATTCAATTTACACTGAAATGAAACTTTTGATAAAAACTTGTGAAACTTTATAGCTATTAGTATTGTGTTGCAAAATGAAAGACATGTAATGCACTTCAGCTTTTTGTGAACCTGTTCAGCACCTGATTTCAAGCATTTTTCTCACACGAGCCTTTTATTTATGCTTTAAGTTACCCTAAAACGTCATAAAGCACACCACACATAAACAAACAGCTACTGCACAAATGCAAGATGTTCAAAGACAAGAATTAGCATAAAATAAAACAAAGAAATTAAACTCTCCTCTGCATTTATGTGCGACTGCTTGTTCGCTGAGGCAAACAGACTGATTTAACTAGTAAATAAAGTCACAACACTCTGGCTGCATCTCTTGAGATTTAACCTTAACCCTGGAGAGTGTTGCATAACAGCAGCAAACTTGACAGATAAAACACAGGCTGTTAGCACCCCTCCTGCCTCCAGCCCCCTCTCCCCAGTGTTTGACTAGACAGCAGTATCCAAACACAGGGACTCCTCACTACACTGACTTTACAAGGACTAATTACCGGCTGGCACTGAGTGTAGACAGATGGTGGAGAGAGAGAGAGGTGGAGAAGGAGCACACAGGGAGGCAGAGAGAAGATATATTTTGTCGCTCAAGTGTATACGTGAATGTGTGTGTGTGTGTTGGTGTACATAAGCTAATTTGCGTCAATAATTATCATCCACCCTGCAGCAGACAAAAGGACTGCCTAAACATTACTAACTGATGTCTGATGCCAGCTCCATTCTTCTTCTGCAACAATGTCAGAACAGAAGATTACTCCTTTGTTGTTTCTGTCATTTCTTTGTAAATATAAAGCTAAATTGTACGCCATTTCCTCCTAAACCAAACCACGTGAGCATTTTTTCCCATATTAGCAAACAGCACCTCAGGTAGTACCTTCCCAAATGTACGACTGCAAATGATCTCTAATTTGCCTCCTCTGTTATTAAATATGCTCTAATCCATATTTTACAATACTGCCCCAAATGACTGTGTAATGCCTGTGCTAGATGAGAAAATGGAAAACTGTCACAACACTGCAGTTTACTTAGCTCTTTTCGCTCATTTCTTTCACCATTTAACAAAAAAAGCTACTTTCCCAGCACCAAACAATGAACAAATTAACAGACCAGCAAAGTTTATAAGTAGTTGGTGAACATAATGAAGAATTTAGTAGCTAAAAGCCAGATATTCCCATCAAGTGTTGGTGGAGAGCAAAGTGAGTCACAAGAAGAGTGAAATACAGTCATATGCTAACTTAAGTTGATAATATGTTAGTGTTAACATATTGTTTTAGGTTAACAGTCTGTCTCAGTGAAGACAGAATGCAATTTATGGTTTTCTGCGCTAAGACCAGACACTGCAGCTTGCATTAGCTCAAGAAAACAATCCCGTAGGCAGTTTGTGCCAGCTATTACATCCCCTAGTGGCTGTGTGAATAACTGCATAGAAAATGTGCACTGTTCTTGTCACCATTAGTGTGGAACTTCTGCACCAAGAAACCAACAAAATGGAATGACTATTTAAACAAATCATGAACTTTTGCTAACCCTAACCAAACATTTTTAGTGCCAAAACCAAATAACTGAGCGAAACTGAAAGTAAACAGAGTAAGCAGAATGAAAGGAAAACTTCAAATTAGTCCAGGCCAAGAATTTAACTTTCTCCTGGTCAAAAGCTGGGAGTGTTCTCACAGCATCCTATCTTCTGATGCTGTTTTACTCTTTGTAGACTGGAACCACTGTTGATTCAGAAGGTAGTAACATGTACAACCACTACAACCAATAGCACAGTGTGGTTGGAAGATTTGTTGATCAGTTGTGAGCACACATCTAAAAAATACACAGTACCAGTGAGTGGGTGTGTCCAAACTTTTGACTGGTAGTGTATTTTATGAATGAACTGAATACAACTTGCTTATGAAAAACAAAAAACAAACAAAAAACAAAAACAAAAAAAACGGTGGGTAGTCAACTTGTTGTCTATTGATAAAAATGAATAAGTGGTTCTCTTATGGGCAGCATGGTAGAGCAGTGGTTAGCACTGGCTCTGAACTTGCTCGTTGGCTGGGGCATTTCTGTTTAGTTTACATGTTTTCCTTTGCCTGCTTGGGTGCTCCAGTTTCCTCCCACAGTCCAAAGACCTTCCTGCTAGCTTAACTGATTATTCTAAATTGGCTATAGGTATGACTGTAAGTTTCAGTGGTTTTTCTGGTTCTCTGTTATGGACTGGCAACCTACCCTGGGTGTATCCTGCCTCAGCCAATCTAATCTTCCCCGGCAACCACCAGTTGCTAGGAAAAAATGTGTGTTCCCCGACCAGTTGCAAGTGGTTGCTAGAGGTTGTTGCCAGTCGCTTGGTGAAATCGGTCGCAAAGAGGTATATGGTGCTACACCTCCTTGCGATTGCTTTTGTCGCTAACAGATTACCGCAATTTCCCATAGTTTACATGGACGGATGCCGGCTTGTCTGCAAATACTTGCCAACTACTCACTAAGCAGTAGTGAAACTGTGAAAAGTGCAATGCAAACCACAAACAGAGACCATTCACCTTCAAAGTAAAGTTGCGCCTTTTGAAACATGTTGGTTGCAGCGCTATGGCACAACTCTCCATTTCGCATCACACTTTTTCCAAGTTTCACTACCACTTGGTGGTTAGTTAGCAAGTGTTTGCAGACAAGTCTTTCATGCAAACTATGGAGGAACATGACAATCTGCCAGTAACCAAAGCAACTGCAAGGAGCTTTTTGGTACAGTACCTTCTTTGCAACCAATTTCACCTAGCGATGGCCAGCAACCTCTGGCAATCACTTGCCAACTGGTAGGGGAATACATTCACTCTCTAATCCATTTAGTCGCTTTCGTTTTAGACTACTGGTATTAAATATGCTGGTTCACTATCACACTGTCATGGCTCACTGAGACATTTAAACAGACCACAACCGTTGTTAACACCTGAGCTATTCGTACACGTCAAGTCAAAACATCTAATGCTGCTGCTGAGGGAAAAAAAACTTGAATGAGACTGTGAAATGCTCAAGTTGACTTTTCCTGTATCTAAATGTCACAAAGTGTCTCTCTAGAAAGAAGAAATAATTAAATCTGTGTTCAGGCTCTGGTGCTCTCCTTTAGTCTAACCCTCTGCTGTAGTTGAATTATTTCTCTTTTACTCTCCGTGCAATCCATCCACCTTTGCACTTCTCTCCTCCCCCTGAACTCCTAATTCAAGCCTTCTTATTTTTCAGCGCTCTCCTGCTTTTTCGACATGACTCCCCTACTCCACCCCGTTATTCCTTCTCTGCATCCCCCATTGCTCTCTCCTTGCACCCCTCTCGTTAGCTGGGTATAAATCTCCAGAACTAACCCAGTAATTTAACCAATTAGCATCTCAGATATGAAGGTGGCATCTAAATTACGACGGTGCAGAATAGTGATGCATGTGGCCCCGGCTGGTGAATTTACAACCTCTCGTTACATATTCAACCAGCATAAATCAAGCGTTCCCCACTGACACAGGGCCTTATGGGTAGGCACGGGCCGAGGTGGAGGGAACAGTCTCAGGGATGCAAGTTAGTTAATCATGTGGAAATAAGAAGCATAACCTAGATTCACAGACACACACACACCAATAAAACACATACCGAAACCTTCCTGAATACACACTTTTCCAAATACACACTCACACACTTGCAAAAACAATACATTATATAAGCAAACACAAACAAAACAAAGTAATCACAAAATTAAAAACAATGCAACACTGAATCTAAGCACAGATGTTTTGTTTTAGGCACCTCCCTCACCTTCCCTCTCTTCCTCTAACTCCTGCAAACACACACACATACACACACACACACACACACACACACACACACTCCTGCCTAAATGAGTGTTTCCGTGTGTTGATGGGCAAGACAAAGAGCCCATGCAGTAACCACTGTGTGTGTGTGTGAAGGCTTGTGTGCCTCTGTTGTTATCTCAGTGCGTGGTTTCAGCAGCAGTGTGGGGCGTCTGGTCCTCACAGCGGCGGTGGCAACAGCGAGTGAGTGATAACTGTAGTAAAAGTGTAGTAAACAGTCTGAGTGATGGCGGCTGTCGGCGGGGCCAATTGAGCGTGTGACATCAGCCGTGACACATCAGTGGAGAAGCACAACGGTAATGACAGCATCGCCACGCAGTGCGCTCAGGCTATCTGTTACTGCTTAACAGCCGCCACACACACACACACACATAATGAACACATAGTCACTGATGGGGATAAAGCTAACTTTCAGCTGCTCAGAACCCGCAATTGTTCTAAAATTGCTTCCAACTCATGAAAAAGAATTTATAATTTTCTGTGTGGGGGGAAGCCCAGAGGTAAATCAAAGCAGGGGAATCTTAGGGTTTGGGTGTAGTTGCAGGGTGAAAGGTCATGAGCTCGAGTCCCTGGAGAAAGACAACAAACACCGCTGCTCCTGCTCTGAGCATCATTATAACCCCCCACCCCCACCCCCCACCCACACACACACACACACACACACAGACACACACTATATATACCACAAATCATTATAACATGTAGTCTTATAATGAGGTGGTCACCTTCTAAACCTTCTAAAAACTAATCCCCTGATGCCTCTCTCTCACACTCTCACCTACCAGCCTCCCATGAGACCCACTGACAGTGAGGGACTCATAATTAGACACAGGGACACAGATATGGGAAATACAGACTCATACAGCACTGAATAAAGAATGTGGCCCATAGTCAGACAATAATTAATGTGAAAAGTAAGGATACAATATCCTGTATTTGTCTGAAAAAGCATCTCCTAAACACCATATGAAGGGAAGCATGATGCTTGTTTTTTGACCAACTTCAGGGCGTTCTTTTCATTATTTTGTCATGTAATGTGCAAATTCTTCAAACAAATTCTTCACCTTTAATCATTTGAGTATTTGCACAGTGTGAGTCACACTAGAGAACAAATAGGACGGCAACCTCCTTGCAACTAGGAAAAATCTGCGATTACCCATTGATTGCAACCACCAGGCAACGTTTTCGGCGACCGATTGCAAGCAATTGTGTCAACCTCTTTCGATCGTAAGGTGACTGCCTTGTGGAAGGCGACCTGTCTCCAAACAATTGCGGTCAAACCCGGATTGACTGCAATAAATCTCAGACATATAGGTAACGGTTTGCAAATAACTGGCATCTTGATTCATAAATGCAGACAGACTGCAAATAGTCTGCTGGTTGCCAGCTGGTTGTATTCTGGTTATATTCCTATATAAAAGCAAAGTTGTAGAGCGCCTATGTCATTTTGCAGTTAAATCACTGTCCTACAGCACTATTTGTGGAGGAATTTCTGTTTCAAATCTATGGGGTTCTGGCTGGACTCTGAACGTAAGTAGTTAATGTGAATTTCTGTTTAATGTGAATTTCTGTGTATCCAGATGGTAACAGATTTCCAGTTTTCAGTGATTTATCACAGACAGATTGCATATAATTGCCAACTTGACCTCATTCTATCGCAAACTGATATCAGACTGACTCTGTTTTATTGCTGTCTTGATGCACCAAAGTTGCTTTGAAGACAGCAACTAACTGTGAGCGGCCGCAGACCTGGTCCCCATCTTTGAAGCAACCATTTCAAGGTCGCAAGTTCATTGCACACGGTCACAATAATCTTGGTCATGCTACACATGCTACGGTCTCCGACCACTGTTTTCCCTAGTGTGACTGTAGCATATGAGACAGTTTCAGTTTTTATGATGAAATTCTGTAAAACATAGGTGGATCAAGAGCTGTCAGTGGTGACGTTTGTGAATAAGAATTAGTGGTGCAATATTACATGTTGCATTACATGTATTACATAAGTGCTTCTTGGAGGATCTTGTTTCGATAAGGGACAAGAACACTTGCTTAACTTTTAAGGAAAAAGTGAGGAATGCACCAGAACAAGACTGGAAGATAATGAGCTATTCATCAGTGCTCCCCTAATATCTACTGATCCAGGATTATAAAGTTGATGAGGGTTATTTACTAAAGAACCACATGGGAGATCTCATATTATTGAATTATCACCAGGTAAATAGGAGTTCATAATTATACATAATCTGACTTAACTCACCACTTTCTTCACGAGTTCGTGATTAACTCCAAAACTGTAACTACGCATTAATACTCATTACTCCAAGATAAGTTACTATTTTTGTGCTGCCTTAAGGAGAGAAGCATCATACTTAGTAGTTACTTAGTAATCTTAACATAGTAAAGGACCTCTGAGTAACTATGATGCTTCACTTTATTTGAAGGGAAAAAGAATTAGTAAGTACTCAGTAGTTCCTTATTACTGTGTAAGTACTGCTGAGTAACTTAGTAGTTACTGGGTAGTCCTTTATTACTTTAAGATTACTTTACCATTACCTTCTATTTCCATCTCAAAGGCAAGCAAGATTTTTTTGTATCCCCTCGGCTTTTAGTATTAATTAAATAATTGATTTTACAGGCAAAAAATTAGGAACAATTTCTTCTTTTTCTAAATATTATAGAGATAGCAGCGTCATGACAAAAATATGCAGTTTATAACAGAAAACTCACATAATGGGGGATATTTTTAACCAATAAAAAGACTGCTGTGTTAAGTATAGAAATAAGAATAATAATGGATCCATCATAAAAAACAATGTATATCACAATCTTTATCTGAATTATAGCGTCCTCTTATCTTTGGACATAAATGAATATGTGCACGGTAATATGACTGAAGTGTTTGAATGCTGTTTTTCTGTCTGTCAACACAAGCAACAAATGCACTAAGTTTCTGTCACCTTTTGGCTTTAGGGGCAGTTTCTCATAAAAGCCAGCATTATAAATACTCCAAGAAGACCAGTTATGTTTATGCCAGACCTACAGGTCACAGAGAAGAAATGCAGATTTAGAGAAACCGTCTTTCATTTTAAATAAACACCCAGATGATAGAGGCGGATTTGAGACTCAAGCTGGCGAACACCTACGCAGCGTGACCCGAGTTCAAGTGTTTCTATCCCTCCTTCTCTCGCTTCGAGAAAGATACAGAGCGAGAGAGAAAGAGGGAGAGAGCAGCATTTAACCTCAGAGGGTCAGACCAAAAAATCAGCTGAAATTCTCTGTGATCAATATGTCCAAGAAATACACACACCCACACAGTGCTGCCACAGAGGACACACATGAGCATCAGCACTCAGATACACATGAGCCACTGCTAATAGGCACACACAAGCTAAAAAACCTAAACACTAAGTGTAACACACACGCAATGTACAAGAGCTGGCCACAGCTGCACTCTCCTCATGAGCGCAGCACTAACTGACGGCTAATCGATTAGTGCTTGGTGACCTCTGACCCCCCCTTGCTTCCTATCTGACAGATTACACCTCCGCAGTTCTATAGGACTGCATTCGTCCGCCTCAGTGTGTGTGTGGTTTGGGTTTTTTTTTTTTTGCTCCACAATGGAACAAAAATAACAGAAACATCTCTCAAAGCAGGGTGGTCCATCTTATAAGCACCACATGCATGAACTTGTATGTAATATTACAGTAAATGTGCGATTATGTGAGTGGCGGGATGTGATTTTTTTTTTTTTCCTGTGCCTATAGCAGTGAAACACATAGTGTTTGTTGTTGTTAGGGCGTGTGCTATGTGTTACTGTGGTGACACAGACGGTGTGCAGATCAGGCAGCTCAGTCTGGGAGGGGTGATGTGTGTGTGTGTGTGTGTGTGTGTGTGTGTGTGTGT
>VUQI01060720.1:0-12433 GCA_015106735.1 Paratilapia polleni
TGCTCCCAACTTTGTGGAACAGTTTGGGGATGGCCCCTTCCTGTTCCAACATGACTGCGCAACAGTGCACAGAGCAAGGTCCATAAAGACATGGATGAGTGAGTTTGGTGTGGAAGAACTTGACTGGCCTGCACAGAGTCCTGACCTCAACCCGATAGAACATCTTTGGGATGAATTAGAGCGGAGACTGCGAGCCAGGCCTTCTCGTCCAACATCAGTGTCTGACCTCACAAATGCACTTCTGGAAGAATGGTTAAAAATCCCCATAAACACACTCCTAAACCTTGTGGAAAGCCTTCCCAGAAGAGTTGAAGCTGTTATAGCTGCAAAGGGTGGGCCGACATCATATTAAACCCTATGAATTTAGAATGGGATGTCACTCAAGTTCATATGCATGTGAAGGCAGGTGAGCAAATACTTTTGGCAATACAGTGTACCTGGAAACTAGAGTTTGACTCACATCTGGAGCCATTTTTAAGTTTGGCTTTCACTCAGTCTTGTTTTCAGTAGTGGGCTTTCCCACTGTTTGGTTAGGGTTATGCACAAAAATTACTTGGTTACGATATAACAAAATGATTATCCCTTTTTGTTTAGAATGCTTCATTTTCTGGGTTCCCAGGATGATGAGTTCAACTACACCTAAAGCTTTTCACAAAAGAACACCAGACAATGGGGGAATGTGATCTCAACGTTGTCCAGAGTTACCCCTTCTTACATGTGCCACAAAAAGGAAATTTGTGCAACTGTACTGACATGTACTCACTACTGGAAATATTCTGTTTGGTTTTGATTAAAATTAAGCCAACATAGAAGTGCCACAAATTGCAGTTCCTCTAGCAGACACTTGAAGCTGATTCCAAAAGTGAGTCAGTCCCCAGAGACTCCCATGTTGACGTGCCCCACTGCTACCAAAAACAGCTTTATTCTGTATAGTGAATTTGCCCTGTTTGTGATTACTGTATGCAGGTTTTTTAAATTTACCTGCTTAAATTTTGTTAACGCTAAAAATTTGCATTTTAATTGCCATGGCAAACGTCCTCCTGAAACAGAAGCCAAACTGGACTGAACTAGACCTCTCAACCATGACTGTTTTGTCAGTGCCTTTTGGAGTCTGTGCACTAGAGTTAAAGTCTCAGTTGTATGTTAGCACTATTTAGCAGGTGTCTGTGCCATGTACCTACACCGCCTGCTGATGTGTGATAGATTGATTTTATCATGGCACTGATCGTTAATCAAAGTTAAGTCATATGGCCAAAATTGAATTAATTCATAGAAAAATGTAAATTTATAGATGGAGGTAAAAAAAAAAGTCCCATTAAAACTGATGTCATGCAAAATAGGTTAAAACAACTAAAAAAGGTTCAGAACTTTATTCAAGAAGGTGTAAGAATACTGTCACAATTCAATCCATGATCTACTTGTTGAGCCTTTTTGAGAAATGATGCATGTGATTGATTAGTTATGACTGCAGCTGCCGGAAGGGGGAGCTCTGGCCACAATGCCTCATTCTCAATGAAGCTGCTAAAGGAGAAGCGTCATGTCCGAGCATCTTTATTGATTTATCCCCTTTTCAGGTATGAAATGAGTTTGTGCTCTTGAACTGTGGAAACAGTTTTTCGGCTTAAGTTTTGCAAACATACTGACTAAAAATTGGAAATGTTTTAAAAGCTTACACAGGGTTTTTGGACTGTTGGTATACTCTTAAACAGCTAGCTAAGCCAAACACTCCGCTAGTGGCTAGCACAGAACATCATGTGCAGAATGTCTGCACCACATATTGTGTGCACTTGGATTGTGTTTGGTTCACGAAAACACACATACAGGTTATGAGGTTGGTAATGTGTGTGTGTGTGTGTGTGTGTGTTATTATATTTTGCTATCCCTTGGTGTGTAATTACTTAATGATGTGTTTGTGTTTTGTTTAAGATAAGAAACTAGTTTGAAGAAGAAGAAAAATAACAAACAGAAAGGATAAATGGCTCTTGCTCTTTTATATCCAGTACACTTAAGCCTTGTGATCTAGATTTATACTTGTTGATTCATTGACCATTTTCACAAGTTTTTACCTGTTGTATTTGATTTCACTTGTTAGAGTGAATAAGTTAAATGATATTGTACACTGTATAATATTGGTTACTTATCTGCAACAGAAAGGTGAAAGGAAAGAAGAAAACTATTTTGGAATGTTGTCCTGGAGCTGTAAAGAAAGTGTGCAATATTGTTAAAATGTTCCATACTGAGGGAACCTCTGTACCTATGCAAATATTTCTAAACATACTTCATTCTCAATGAAGCTGCTGAAGGAGAAGCATCGTGTCCGAGCATCTTTATTGATTTATCCCCTTTTCAGGGTGTAACAGATGCATCTTGCTAACCAAGATTGCTAGTGTTGCTGATAGGACTGCTGATAACTTAGCACTCCACACACTAGTCCAGGTATGCTTACTTTTGATTCCGACACAAACATGGTCGTGGCCAAAATACTAAATTGGCGGCTATGTCTTATATATACAGTTTGTGAGCTGCACACATGATGCCCCTTTGCTGTGAATTCTCCAGACAATTTCTTGCTCTGTTGTGAAATTGGCTCATGATAAGTTCATAGCTGTGTGAAATCGGCGTAAAGGTAATGACACCAGCCCACATATTTTTTAATATGAAGTGAATAAATTGTCTGTCTGAAAGTGATTTTTTTTTCCTTTTGTTTTTTTGGTTGGCAAGCCAAAACACACTTTAGCATATATGCTGTTATGATGTATGAAACAACCAGTGGATATATTATCTTTCTCAGGGACCTCTTGAGACTGTGGACAGACTATGGCAGGAGCTGAAATCGTGACATTTTGTTTTTGACACAGCCATTGTAAGTGCTGAGTCTATCTGTCACCCTTTCACCATCTCATGTTTTGTTTAAAGCACCTGGCCAGGATTTTGGCTGTGGATACACCATCCTCCGCTAGAATAACAAAGGCCCTGGGGCTAGAATCCAGTTTCTATTGTCCTGATGTTGTGGACAGCAGCTCAGCCTGTGTTTATCATTTTCTATGCAGCTAGCGACCGAGCAGATATTAGCTTGGCCTTATCAGCAGGCACCACAAAGGGCTGAGGGTGAAGTGGAGCGGATGCTGAGAGAGGAAAAAAAGCTCCTCAGGGAGGCGGCTAATGATTGTCCCCGTTGACAGAGCCTGACACCGGGCCTGGGGTGCAGTCACAACAGCATCTCTGCAGAGAAACCATCAGCAACAGCTACTGTGTAATTTCAATGTTAGCAGAAAAATTTCATCGTAAAAACCCTAAGTACATAAAGTCAGTGACATTACACTGGTTCATTATAATTCAGGGTGGAAGCAGCTGGTTGGTTGGAAAACAAGACTAATAACTTCAAGGTCAGTGGATCAGATTGGCTGGGAGAGATATGAGTTGCAGACATGAATGATTACAACTGCTTCAAAATGCTATCTATTGAAGTGACTGAAATGAATTTGATTATGTGCACAGTTTTGCTCTGAGGCTGCAGTCAAATAGCTGAAAATTCCCTTCCTATTTTTCCTTGAACTCAGTGGAAATCATCGTGAGGTCAAGGAAAGATGTGAAGGAGAATTCATAAGGACTTTGGAAAAGAGAACTTAAAGTCACTTTCACTAGGCTCCTTAATAATCCAATATCAGATGATGCTGACCTGGGTCTGCTGTAGTGAAACTGCACTGTCCTGAAGATGATGATGCCCCATCATTTCTTACTATGTTGTTTGCTGGCTTCACCAACGTGGACAACCTGTTGAAAATTATGCCTTTATTACCAAGGACGGAAATGGTAATGAACTGGCAATACACCAATAACGCCTCTCGTCCAAAATGAGGACATAACCAGTGCAAACTGAGTTACTCTACAACTCCCACTTTACTTTGATTATTTTAATAAGGCTAATTATCTTTATTTATGGAGCACTTTTCTAAACCCATGTTACAGTGCTTAACACAAGAAAACCACCTCATAGCAGCATATTTTAACAAAATACCACTTCATTTCAACTTCACTTGTGGGTTTAAACTGTTCAAAACATATCAGCAGGTTATGGTATGGTATGGTTATGAATGGAGCAATTTACACCAGCCGACTGCCGCTTTCATGGCTTCACTTGTGAGATGACATTATCTCCTTTCCTTTCTTAAAGGATGGTCCCATGTATCCTATGTTAAAGGAAGCAATAAAGAAGCACTGAAGCAATCTTCCTTAACAGTGAGAGAATTTGACCAGCTGTTATTATACTTCTGGGTCATTTCACTTTGTTAGGAACCTTTCTAAGTAAAACTGACTGTCCAATTGCAGATGCAAGTCCTGGTTTTGATTTTTCAATTCATTTCAATTTTAGCTTTATTTATATAGTGAGATTTCACATTCACCTCAAGGCGGTTCATATTTTAAGGTAAAGCCTCTACAATATTAGAGAGAAAACCTCAATAATCAGACAATCCCCTGTAAGCAGCAGTTGGTGACAGTGGGAAGAGAGAACATCCTTTTAACAGGAAAAAACCTCCAGCAGAAACAGGCTCAGTTAGGGAGGGGCAGCCATCTACTGCGACCAATGGGGGAGTCACAGAGAGACAAAGTGGAGTAGAGTGAGGAAGAAATGCTCTGTGCATTATGGGAAGTCCCCCAGCACCCTGAGCCTATAGCAGCATAACTAATTATAAGCTTTATCGAAAAGGAAAGTTTTAAGTCCACTCTTAAAAGTAGAGAGGGTGTCTGTCTTCTGACTCCAAACTGGGAGCTGGTTCCACAGAAGAGGGGCCTGAAAGCTGAAGGCTCTGCCTCCCATTCTACTTTAAGAAAAACTAGGAACCACAAGTAAGCCTGCAGTCTGAGAGCGAAGTGCTCTATTGGAATAATATGATACTACGAGGTCTTTAAGACAAACTGTACTTATATAGTGCTTTTCTACTCAGTAGAACTACATGCCTCATTCGCCCATTCACAAACACATTTATACAAATGCTTTTTTTCTAAGTCTAAGCACTTCCTAACATTCACACACTCACTCAGGCTATGTCCACACGTACACGTTTTTTAAAACAGGGATTTTTCCGAGTTCGTTTTGAAAAATATCGCCGTCCACATGAAAGCATTGTTATATAGAGCATGCCAAAGCAACAGGTGGCAATATAATCCAAAACGTGATGAAATGTTGGCCAATCAAAAGCCCACAAACAATAACACGGTGCACATTTTGATGTCAAAAAAGGAGATAAAGGCATATACCTTTGACGGTGCGGGACAAAATCTCAGTTTTCCTTGTCCACACCTCAACACAAAAACCGAGTTTCACACCAGCAGGAGTTTTTGAAAAGCTCAGATTTCAGTAATCCAAAACGCAGTTTACATGTGGACGAAAGGCCAAAGCGCAGAGAAAAAGCTATGTTTACCAAAATACCTGTGTATGTGTGGACATAGCCTCACACTCCAATGGATGCATCGGGGCAACTCGGGGTTCAGTATCTTGTTATTTTGACATGCAGGCTTGGTGAGCCAGGGATCAAACCACTGATCTTCCAGGTAGAAGATGACCCGCTCTACCTCCTGAACCACAGCCACCCTATGATGGGGCCTGGCTATTCAAGACTTTTTATGTGAGAAGGATTTTAGCTTCAATTCTGGATTTAACAGGGTGCTAATGAAGAGATGCCAGTATGGAAGAAATATGACCTCTCTTTCAGTTACTCTGGCTGCTGCATTTTGGGTCAACTGAAGGCTTTTCAGGGAGCTTTTAGAACAACCTGATAACAAGGATTTACAATAGTGTAGCCTAGAAGTAACAGATGGATGAGCTAGTTTTCCAGCATTACTCTGAGACAGATTGTTTCTGATTTTAGCGATATTGCGCAGATCAAAGAAAGCAGTGTTTCCCATGTCTCACCCCATCCACCCACCAGATGTCTTCAGTCTTCCCACTCACCTGTCTACACACACCTTACCAGCTGCCAATACCAGTCAGCTCAGCTGGATCCACTTCCTCATCTGGCTCTCTCCTTGCATATTCTGCAAGTACATCCTTCCCAACTGGCCGGGATTCCTGTGAGTGTTTTGCCATTATGTTCCAGCATGTTTATGTCTATATCCAAGTATCTTTGAATATGTGGACTCATTTTTTGCTTGCTTCTTTTATTTTTACCTCTGCCATGGGGGTTATAGTTTAGTTTGTTTTGACTGCCAAGAAAATCTGTCAGTCAGTCCCCACTAAACTGTCTTTGTCCTCAGGGTGTGGAAGCAGTTTTAACAGGGATCAAACCCACAGGGCCAACATCCTATAGAGATCTGAAGGTGACTCAAAAAGGAACTAAAATCAGGCAAAATGAAGGGAAAATATCTACACACCACAGCAATGCAAAATATGGTAACAACGGCACAGGAATTATATTCACTGTGACAATCTTCAAAGATATAAAGAAAACTAACTCGGCATGGCTAACCCTGGGGATAGGATGGTGCAACGTCTCTTCCTCACTGGCCGTGGCTGGGGCCGATCCACTACCTCCCCCGGCTGATCTATTACGATTATTTGTAGTTGTGATGGAGGTGGCGAGGATGGTAGTAAACACAGCAGTACTGTTATTTTGAGCATTTCTGATTTTGCAACGTGACTGTGCTTTTTGGTTTTCTTTGTAAAAGGAGATATCAAGAAAATTATTTTACACTCAAATTTCAGCCAAATGGTCACTGCTAACGTGTATAGATTATGAATGCATCTTTACCAAATATATGCTAAAAAGCACATTCACAGTTGTTCTTGTCACGTGGATGTTGTATATCTTTGTTATAGATAACGATCATCATGACAAAACAAAAATAACTGGTGCTCTGGTAACTTTTAAAATTCCTGTCACTGAGATTTATCTGTGGCATACTGGTCTGACTTTATGTGCACCAGTCTGTTACTAAACTTTGATGGTATTTTTGGTCTAAACCCCCACAAATTCAGCTCCTCTTTTCTGTCATGTTGACCTTTTGATCTTTGTCTTCAACAGAGACCATTAGAGTCTATAACCTCCAAAAACCTCTCATTATTTTGTAGTTCTCTTCTCTGCTTTTCCTTCCCAGCACTTCACAGCTGCTTTTTCACAGGCTTATATTTGGTTGAATTCATGAGTTTAGCTCCTGAGTGAGAGGCGCTTTATTCAAGGCTGGATTAATCTATTGTATATACAGTTTGTGGCCAGATTGAGAGATTTCAACTTTTTGTCTGCACACCCTTAATAACAACTACGTGCACTTCAAGTACATTTTCATCTGTCTTTTGTTTTTTTAATTTTGTACATTAAATACTAAGAGTACAAAATATTGCAGAGGTTTTTAGACTTTGCAAAGGAGAAAAAAGGAAAACCTGGAGTATAGATAAAATCTAAGTAAAAAAGAAACATGTTACTTAAACATCCACTGAAGAGAAACAAATGACTCGATTGTCCTTTCTCAAACCTGTGTGGAGTGATGAGGAGACTGTAACTGGCATTATTTTCTACCATTTAAGGTGGAGGGCTATTATTTTAATGTCATCTTATTGTTGCCCAACTGGAGATTAGCACAATGGCAGCAGCAGTCATTCAACACTTCCTTTGCCAAATTTTCTGTAGTTTTAGTTAGAAGTTGTGCTAAATTTGGCTGGAAACCCACCTGTTTTTATTTGAACAACTCTCTAGTAATGAAACATCCCCAATGAAAACAGTTTTTTGTAGGCTGTGCAAATTGTTGATAACATTGTGCACAGTACTGCATTTACCTCCAGTGCATTGAGACAGTGTTAGAAATCTAAGTTTTCTTTTCTTTTCTTTTCTTTTCCATGCAAATCGGGTGGCTGTGGCTCATGAGATAGAGCGGGTCATCTGCTAATTAGAAGGTTGGTGGTTCAATCCCTGGCTACTGCAGTCTGCATGCCAAAGTATCCTTGGGCAAGATACTGAACCCTGAGTTTCTCCCGATGTGTTCATTGGAGTGTGAATGTTATATAGAAAGCACTTACAGAAGTATAGAGGAAAGTGCTTGGGTGAATGAGGCATGTTGTATAAAGTGCTTTGAGTACTCAAGTACAAGAAAAGCTATACACTGTATATAAGAACCAGTCCACTTTAACATACAAATGTGGGTCTCAGAATTATATGAAAGCTTTAATTAAGGCAAATTGCAAGTTTGTGCTTCTGTTTGCACTGAAGAAAGTATATTCCAACCCCCTGCCCATGTTTATAACTATCGCATGCATCATGTCAACTTGTTTTCTCTGCTTTTATTGTTATGTGTACTGTAATCGGGGCATCCTTTTTAAGGAAGACCTTGCTTTCAATGGTCATTCATGTTTGTGTGACATTTCAAGAAATTAGAAAGCATTTAAAAACTGCTAATTTTCTTTAATTGTAGCCTGACAAAAAACAGTTTTCATACTACATCCTTCCATTTTGTTAACTGTTTATCCGGCTAGGGTCACTTGAGGGCTGGAGCCTATCCCAGCTGACATTGTGATAGAGGTGGGGTACACCGTGGACAGTTCAGCTCACTCAAATCCACACCTACGTCTTGCATGCCTTCAGGATTTTGTGACAAAACCAGAGGAGAAAACCCACGCAGGCCGGAAGGATTATATTTTCATGCTGAGAAGTAAATTATTAGTAGTAGTAATTACTTGTGAATTTATTGGGACAAGTTTCCTCCCTCCTTGATTTGACCATTTCACCTTTAACAGTGGCACTTTAATATTTACAAATTTGTAAAATCAGAGAAGGGCTCAAAACTGCACATGAAGAAAGGGGTTATAACTCGGACAAACGAAACCAAAAGTGTGCTTTAAATTTCTTTCCTTTACAATGAACCATTTATGTCCAAAGTGTCATGTACTTAAGAGGGTTCTTCTCAGGCTACAGTTGTATATTATTATTCTGATGTTTCCGAGCAGCATGCTGGGAAAATGTATAAAACATGTTTTGTTGATAAATTTCATCACTCCCTCTGTTACAGTACCTCCCCACCTGCAGCGAAGACAATTAGAATTCAGATGTAACGTCTTATCTAATGACTACAATCCCCTCTGTAGGTGGTTGTGAGGAAAACATAGCATAATGCATAAGCGTGGGGGTTCCTGACATGAAAAGGAGTCGAAGCTTTTGAACCAGACACCCGTAGGAGGCTGCACAGTGTGTCACTTGTTTGCTGTTGATGTGCGTGGAAATGTCAGATCTCTACATGTTATTTCACACACGTCTTCTTCCCTGAGAGCTGCAATGAAACGTGTGACTGCTGTCAAACATTGGAGGGGGTCGGCATCTATGGATCTGCAGAGATAACTTCCCCTCTGAGCAATCAGTAATCAGACATTTTAAGTCATAAAACCAATCAGGAATACGTGTTGAGGGAAACCTAAAACCTGTTGGAGAAGTGAGGCCTCAGAAATGAGCCTGCAGGCAGCATGAAAGATATCTAATACATTCATTATGCATTTCTCTGAGAACAGATATGTTTTCTGTGGATCTGAGGCACCAGAGCAGTCAAAATGTGTTATCAGAGGGCTTGAAAACAGCAGCAGCAAAAGTCAAAATGTTGCCAGTCTTTGAAGCATATATAAAATTTTTTAGAGCAAAATAAGATTCCTTCTTATAGCAGGATATCACTAATAAAAGAACCCATTATCAGGGTTTAACCCAGACCAGACAGAATAGATCTCATCAGATTGATTTCTAATGCTGCCATTTGAGTGTCCACAAAGCAAAAAAGGACTTTATGTTTTGATCCAATGTGATTTCTGGTTGTAATTCTCCTTTGAAAATTGTGTTTGTTTGCTGCCTTTTGATGTTTGTCTGCACTGCTAGTCTCAAAGCGGTCTTTAGAGTTTAGATTTGATCGGATCCAAAAACCATGCCAACGCGTGGGCTCTTCAAACACAAGCGTGCAAGTCAAATATTTTACACATCCCTTTGAGTATGTTGAGACTAATGGATAGTGTTGCCTCTGTGAAGCACTGCAGAGATCTGTCTGCAAACCATTAGATGCTGCTATCAGAGAGGGTTCATTGCCTCTCTGCTTCATGGAGACTGCAAGACAACCGTGATAATGAGAGACCTAAATTTGTTTAATTACAGTAAAACAATGTGGAACTAGACCCTGAAACATTAAAATACAAGTGAGCACTACATTCTGAAAGAAAAAAAAAATACAATACTAAAGCACGACTGCAGGGTTTTTCAGGTCACACTTGAATAATTAATCCAGTTCTCAAACTTTTACTGGCATGCCCCACTTCAGAAGCCAAAAAAACTTCACGCCCTCCCACACCACGAGTTTTTATCAATCATTAACAATGAAAAAGGGCTCAAGTCAAACTTTAGTGAAATAAAGGTCAGCGTGATTGCATCCATTAATTCTTTTTTAATCTCTTTTCCCTAAGGCAATCATTAATTAAAATATATGTTTCCATATATTTCCATAAAACCATATTTTTCCCCTGGTTGTTGACGACTGGCGCAGTGTGGCATAGAGTCCATCCCACAGTTTGAGACCCACCTGATGAATCGGTTGATTATGGGATGTATAAATGATTAATCTGTGGAGCGACTTTTCTGCTGATCTTGCCAGAAAACATGCATATACACTGAACTGCAATGCAACTTCAAGGCCTTTAAATTCCCTTAGCATTGTTATAAAGTAATTGCATCTTATTGTTTTCATATATTTATTGTCATCGCACTGTTGCTCAGTGTTTCACTTTTACTTATTGAAGCTCAAATGTTTTATCCTGTGGTTCTTTGGTATTTTGTCTGAAAAAAAATTCTGATTAATAAATCAAATTGTTTCAGATACCCAATGAAGAAATATTCTGACAGACTCTAAACCCAAACAGTGTCCTTCCTAATACGTGTAGGCAAAAATCAGTTAAAGGCACTAATTCAGACTTTGTTATCTGTACTTTTTGCCTGCATAGTGAGGAGTATAATTGTACATACTTTTTTTAATTTATTATCGTGGCTTGATTGTTCTAAGTGCGCATCACTTCTGCATTGACAAGCACAATGACTCATGGGACTGTTAAATTTTAAATCCTTAATTTAGTCTCGTTGTGTTTGTTATTTCTGTTTTGCTGTGGTCCAATTTAATGGACGTGCAATGTTCAAGGCAACAGCCATGAACGTGATCACACCACACAAACATGGGAAAGTTTGTGTGGTGTGATTATGCTCAAGGCTGTTGTTCAAATGTTATATAAAGGTTCCTGTTCCTGTAAGTGTTTAGTGTATGAGGCACAGGAATGCAACAAAAACTGAGGCCTCTTAACATATAACATCATAGTGTAAATACTGTGTACACTCAGCTTTCTAAAGAAAAAACTCTAGGCTGTTCAAATTAACATTTTATAGTTTGTTTAGTATAAAATTTGCTAAACTAAAGCTGTATAAAGTGCATTTAAACTAAAATTAGAGGTTTTTTTTACTTTTGGTGTACTCTTTAGTCATGTGACTTCAGCTTTTTTAATTATTTATTTATTTATTTATTTATTTATTTTACTAAAGCTAACTTATCAGATTTTACAGTGCAGTATTAAAGTAAAAAATAAACTGATACAACATTTAAAAGTTCTGAGGATCAGAAAAAGTCTGATTGTCATGCAGGTCCATGGTATGGACAGATTAATATTATGATGATGATGATGATGATGATGATGGCAGTCACATCCATGGCAAAAAAAAACAGCCAAAAAAAAAGAGCAATTTCTGCTGTGATTGCAATGTTGTCTGAATAAAACGATCATCCACAATATTAAAACCACTGTTAGTCCTATGGAACCAGCTCCCAGTTTGGATTCAGGAGACAGACACCCTCTCTACTTTTAAGATTAGGCTTAAAACTTTCCTTTTTGATAGAGTTTATAGTTAGGGCTGGATCAGGTGACCCTGAACCATCCCTTAGTTAAGCTGCAATAGGCTTAGGCTGCTGGGGGCTTCCCATGATGCACTGAGCACTTCCTCTTCCTCACTTCCTTTCACTCTCCATGTGTTTTATATACCACTTGCATTCCCTCTGCTCTCTTCTGCTCTCTTCTGTTTCTCCTCACCCCCAACCCGGTCACGGCAGATGGCTGCCCCTCCATGAGCCTGGTTCTGCCGGAGGTTTCTTCCTGTTAAAAGGGAGTTTTTCCTTCCCACTGTTGCCAAGTGGTTGCTCATAGGAGGTCGTCTGATTGTTGGGGTTTTCTGTCTAATATTGTAGGGTCTCTACCCTAAAATATAAAGCGCCTTGAGGCGACTGTTGTTGTGATTTGGTGCTATATAAATAAAGTGGAATTGAATTGAATTGGTAATTATGTGGATAGTACATGTCAAAGTAGCATCTACATTGCTGCAGATCAAACATGCCAATGCCCCCCCCCAAAAAAAAAAAAAAAAAAAAAAAAAAAAAAAAACCC
>VUQI01060722.1:3162-13977 GCA_015106735.1 Paratilapia polleni
ATGGGATGCCATCCCACAGCAGTGTGTGACCAAGCTGGTGACCAGCATGAAGAGGAGGTGCCAGGCTGTTGTGGCTGTGTATGGTTCTTCCACATGCTACTGAGGCCCCTGTTTGTTAAATGAATAAATTGTTGAATTGACAATATGTCTTTTTTCTTCAGACTTCAATCATGCAATCCAATAAATGACACCAAACAAGAGTCAATACAGAATAAGGTGTTTGGCATTGAAAGAGAAGATTTGGCAAGTTCTTCATGGGCGCAACCCACATACTCAACTCTGCTACTCAACCCACAAATGCATTTTCTTTACAAATGTGGCACCAGTTAAAGGGAAATAAACAGGCTGTCCAATGGTATGAGATTTATTGGCAAGAAACATTGTTACAACAAAGAAATAATTGACCAAACACAAATTTCCTTACTTTTTGTGCTAAGTATATATATATATATATATATATATATATATATTTGGTGGCTTTTTAGCCTTTATTTGGATAGGAAAGAGCAGGGGGAAGACAAGTAGTAAATGGTCTAAGGGTAGATTTGAACCCTTAGAAGGCTGTTCTGACATCTCCATTAATGCCCCTTCCCCCACCCCCACCAAACCCCTTTATCTATTTCACTGAGGTGTATTAAAGGATTAGGATGCTATCTTTGTTCAGGAATGCCACAAGAATTTGCTGCAGCCACAACACTGTGTGTGATGTGAAACGAGAGTTTTCGGTGTAGCAAAGTG
The DNA here is from genome assembly GCA_015106735.1 of Paratilapia polleni. Lineage (NCBI taxonomy): Eukaryota > Metazoa > Chordata > Actinopteri > Cichliformes > Cichlidae > Paratilapia > Paratilapia polleni. Next base: position 3,901 of record VUQI01060722.1, read on the forward strand.
GTGTTGACTTAGCCTCTGCAAATTTACCCTGATCAATTTGATCTGGTCCATGATGTTAAGATCTTGATCCTCTGGTTAGATGTTGGTTTTCCTTGCTAATTGGCCTCCCACATGGTAAAGATACAATAAGAGAGAAATGTGAGGGGACTCAGTGATATGCATAGTGAATGGAACAAGACCAGACTGGTTTGATAAAAGCTTTGAAAAAAGAAACGATACAACCACCTCTGACGTTTGTACTATACTGTCATAATAGTCATTTAGCTGAACATGATGTGAGTGAAAAGATTTGACTTGTCTCTTCACTCTGAAATTCATTGTAAAAAATTATTTGTGTCCACATATCTCAGTCTGCTGTGTTGCCTTTGCACATTTCTTAACTCTCACACTTGTGTCTTCAATAGAAGTCAGAATTTCACAAGAAAGCTTTGATGTCTATTAGAAAGAAGCAAAATGACATCTGTTTCTGTCATGAAAGGAGATAATTGTTTTACGTGGCGGCTGCAGAGTCAGAACCGGCAGACTCAAAACTGCTGTATTCACAAGCGATCGTGGCTGCATGCCCAAGCAAACAGCAGTAACCACAGAGAGAGGGACTTTAGCAAAGCGAGATAAGAACAAAGTCTAAGCATGTACAGAGGAATCTTGCTTGGCATGATCATGTTTGAATGAACAACATACCATATTATCTAATATGTGAAGTCCCAGATGTTAAAAATGGCTGTTAAGTTATGATCTGTCTCTCTCTTCATAGTTATCACACAGTGAGGTGAAGAGGCTGTCAGAGCAGCTTTTTCAGAAGGACGAGGTAGTGCAGAAGCTGCAGAAGGAGAAAGAACATCTGGTGGAGCTCAGCCAGGTATGCTGTTAAGCATAGGATACTGATAAGCTGTGTTGCACTTGCATAAAATGTCCAAGGTTTGAATCAACAGGAACCAGAATATGCAGACTAGTTTCAATTATTAGTCAAGCTCCCTAAAAATTGGATCTTAAATTTCCCATAATGCAAGTAAACGCATTTTTTTGTCTCATAAATGTCTTTGTGCCTAATATCGCCATCTCTCCAGTTCCATTCCTTTAATTTATAACAGAGACCAGAAATCTCAGCCAACCACAGATAAGGATTATTTTCCAAGTTGTTTCAACAGTCAAGAGCACATTTTTCCAGTTATTCGGATATCACATTAACTTACTAATAAGGTTACCTTTCAAAACACAAACTCAGCTTACTGAAGATAAAAAACAGTAAATGTCTCCCAGATATCCTAGAATATCTGAGTACTGTTAACACACATTATAAAAATTGCCACCTGGACTAACATCAACAGGATACAAAGTACAAAATATGAACAACAGTGTTCTTTGATCTTGGTCATATATGTCAGCCACTTATTTGGAAGTTGCAGAGTTTTTGACCTATACCTCAACCAGCCACCAGGAGGCGATATATTTAAAGTTTACTTCTAAAGACATTAGACTGTATATAAAGGATGGATTTAAACACTGTGACATCACTCGTGGGTTTTTAGACGCCACATTTGGCTGCTGCCATGTATTTTTGGAGCCAGAAGTGACTATATTTAGACCACAGGGTGAAATGCTAATTTATTAGCCATGGCTAGCAAGTTTGGTTAGTGAGATGCATCTGTAATCTTTATGTGTACAACACACTGACACAGATATCTAAATAGTGCTAAGTGACAGACTAATAAAATTCTAGAATTTTTCACAGGAATTAGAAACTTGATGGGCTGTATCACAGAACAAGCAATATTATTTGTCAGATAATTTTTTAAGATGTACCAACAAGATAAACATGCTTGAGAGGTCCAATTCATCGCCACAAATTCCAGTTCACTGGAGTTCCAGTGGAATGGAACAAGCAGAAGTGAAGCCTAGCTGATAGTGATCAGCTATGGTTGACTGTGTCAATCCAGGCAGCCAAATTTTAAGTCTCAGCAAAATGCAAACAGATGAATTAAATTCACCACCCATGCAGCTGTTATAAAGGGGGAAAAAAATCAATAGAGACTAAAATTATTTTTTGTACTGGACTCTAAACATATTATTTTTATGGCTTAAGTTGGGCATTTTAACATGGCAGTCTATGGGGATGACTTGCTCTTGGAGCAGCCTCAAGTGGGCATTACCGGAAGTGCAGTTTTTGGCTCTTTGGTGTTGGCTTCATTTTTCAGCCCATTGCCACTTGCTGAAGCCCCATCATTTCCATCTTTATTCACAGTTTATGGTTACAACGGTCCTATAAACTCTGACACAGATTATCTTTTGCAGTTCAAGCAAACTTTCTGATCTAGTGAATCCAGCTGTCATATTATGTGCATGGGTATACTTAAAAAAACATGTATGTATGCACTTTTCTGAAAAAAACATTTAAATTGTTAATTGTTTTAGACCAAAAAAATCTAAACAAATCTGCTCAGTGGATAGTTTTCCCTGTTCCATAGAAATAGTTCAGTGTCATTACATAACAGGAGTGTAGTGCTTCACTTCTATTTACTTGTGAAGTTTGTGAGTGTAGTTTTGTCATCTGACAAGCTTAGTAAACTAGTAAATGGACCCTGATTTAAGTTCATTTTGTGTGTATATTTTACTTTGTTTCAGTATACCAGAAAGAGCATTATAATATAGATTAATGTCGAACCCAGTGTAAACTACACCCATACTTAGCCAGCACTGGCTTTATTTGTAAGTATTTATTAGTGCCTTGTCCCATTTCTCAAACCATACAGAGATACTCCACTTGCTGCTTGGCTCAGAATGAAGCATAGGTTTAGGAAAATGGAACCATATGGCCTGTGGACCTGCCAAAAGTGGCACTCATGATAAATGTGCTCCCCACCAGACACAGACCACTCTACTTTAAAAAAAAAAAGAAAGATCTAAAGAAATCATAACCCTCAACAACCTCATCTTGCTCTATGGCAGCCATAAGAGGCTCTGTTTGCTAATTCCTCCCAGATGCTTCAACCAGCAGTAGCAGTCTGCTTCATTGTGTAATCTGTGGGGACAATTTAGCATTAGGCCTCATTATGTTCCTACCGTTTGTTGAACATGTCTCAGATTATGGATTTAGTCTGGAATACAAGAAGAAGCCTGTGGGGAAAAAAAACAAAAGAAAAGAGCACTTACTGCAGTGAGTCTTCCTGTTTGATGCTTCACTGCTTTTGTTGCCCGTCGATGGAAAGGCAGATATAAAAATCTCTCATCCATCAGATCAAACTGGAGACGACGTCTGACATTTTCTTGGTTAAGCAAACAAACAAGTCATGTCTTTCCAAAATACCAATAAGGCAGACAGATGAGTGTGAGATCAGACATTTAGGGACATGTGTAGTCCAGGCTCAAACATCTTGTATCACCCCAACAGCAGGCCATCGAGGACCTGCAGAGTGAAGAGGAGAAAGTCAACCTGCTGACCAAAGAGAAAACCAAGCTGCAGATGCACGCCGAAGATGTATGTATATATTCTCCAGATTTACCATATTTTTCATACCATATATTCTGTACAACTGGTGGAAAGGTATTTTAAAATATTTATTCAGTTATTTCTGAAATTTACAATGTCTTATATCTCAATGTGCTCTGAAATTAAAATGCAAGACTGTTCTGGCCAGTTCATCCCAAATCAGATCTGCTCGCCTGGCATTTAATTGTAGACTGGGCTGCTCTCTTTAAAACTGCCAATCTGGTTCATTTCTTTGTATGTTTTGGATCATAGTCTTGCTGCAGGATGAAGCCCTCCCCAACCACTACCTTTGTAACTGGCTCTTTAATCAACAGCTAGCTGCCTTATTTTGTACGTCTGTCATTTGGTGCTGGATGGAAACATATACACTCACCAGCCACTTTGTTAGGTACATTTGCTGGTACTGGGTTGGAACCCCTTTTGCTTTCAGATCTCCACAGAATTCCACAGAGATTTTGGTCCATATTGACATGATAGCATCACAGAGTTGCTGCAGATTTGTCGGCTGCACATCCATGATGCGAATTTCCCGTTCCACCACATTACTCAGGTAGGCTGTGGTGTTAAAAAAATGCTCAATTGGTACTAAGTGGCCCAAAGTGTACCAAGAAAATATCCCCCACACCATTATACCACCACCACCAGCCTGAGCTATTGATACAATGCTGGATGAACTCATGCTTTCATGTTGTTTACGCCAGTTTCTGACCCTACCATCCAAATGTTGCAACAGAAATCGAGTCGTCAGACCAGGCAACATTTTTCCAGTCTTCTATTTTCCAATCCTCTATTACCAATTTTGGTGAGCCTGTGCAAACTGTAGCCTCAGTTTCCTGTTCTTAGCTGACAGGAATGGCACCTGGTGTGGTCTTCTGCTGCTGTAGCCCATCTGCTTCAAGACTCGACATGTTGTGCATTCAGAAATACTCTTCTGTATACTGTATTCTATCATCTAAAACCAGTTTAGCCGTTCTCCTCTGAACTTGGACATCAACAAAGCATTTTTGCCCAGAGAACTGACGCTCACTGGACATTTTCTCTGCCTTGGACCATTCTCTGTAAATCCTAGAGATGGCTGTGTGGGAAAATCCCAGTAGATCAGCAGATTCTGAAATACTCACACCAGCCAATCTGGCACCAACAACCATGCCACGTTCAAAGTCACTTAAGTCACCTTTCTTCCCCATTCTGATGCTCAGTTTGAAATTCAGCAGGTCGTCTTTACCATGTCTTCATGCCTAAATGTGTTGAGTTGTCATGTGATTGGCTGATTAGATATACAGCAAGCAGTTGAACAGGTGTACCTAACGAAGTGAGTGTAATTGGTTTATGTGTGCTGATTAGAGCAGTAAGTGAGCCAAAAATAGTACATTTTATGAGCAGTAAATCCAAAAACAATGTGCTGAAAGATGTTAAAAGGCTAAAGGAAACTACAGTTAAAAATCATTCTTTGTTGGGTGGTCACTAAGTCTTGTGACTATCCTTTGTTAAGACTATTGATTATAATAAGAGCTTCAAAGCTATAAATTAGAATTCAAAACTTTATGACAATTCAAATAGTGCAATGTAGTTTTACTGTGTCAGATCTACAATATATAAGCAACTGATTAAAGTATCTCAAATTAAATGAGATTAACTATACTGACTCCATCATAACTTATTTTAAATATAAGGTCAGTACCATTATACTGGTCTAGCCATTGCATCCAACAGAAACACACATGTTGCACACATTAAAAGTAATATTAAGGTTATGAACCAACTATTCAACAGCAAAATGTGGAATGGAAACTCATGGTTGTTTAACTTAATTGTAACCCTGTTAGCCAATACAGCTTGGCAGAAGTGGGGAAATGCTGAAAACATGTAATTTCACACATAAAAATGGTCAAATGTAATAAATGGTGATTATGAAAGATATTAATAAGTGGCACAGAGTATTTCACTATTAGCAATTACAGTCAAAAAAATATTAGTGCCAGTTTTAGCCTTCAAAACAATTTCTGTTGAACCCTTTTAGAAAGTACAGTTTGCACAAAAAGACTGCATTTCTTATCCGTCCTGCAACTTTGCTCATGCTCAGTTGGAGTACCAGCTGGAGCAGGAGCGCCGTCAGAGTGCTGAGCTGGAGAAGAGCAGGAGGAGGCTGGAGGGTGACGGCAGATCTTCTCAGGACAGTCTGGGAGAGATGGAGAAGATGAGAAGTGGTCTGGAAGACCTCATCAAAAGGTCAGACAAAGATGCACTGCATACTTATATCAAAGCTTTTACAGTACGTGAGAAAAAAAAAATCTGTGTTGTTATAACCCTACATAACAAAATGGGGTAACATAAGAGAAGAACCATTTAGCCAAAGTACTGTTTGGGCCTGGCAGCAAAAATTTGAAACTAAAGTTAAATTCTGTTGTGATTTTAGCCATGCTAGCAACATCGCTGCAAGGACTTTGTCACTGGATTGGTTGGTTATTCCACCTGCTTAAACCCGTCAGGAGTATCCTAACTGGAATGAGTACCATGAAATTTTGTGCAGACTTCTGTGATTTCCAGAGAATAAATGCAGGCCTCTTTAATGATCGTCTGACTTTTCCTCTGACACAACCTTGAGGCTGACATCTTGGGGTCTAGTGATCCTAATGACGTTATTGATGCCCTTGCTTTATTGCTAGCATTGCCAGGTGGTCAAAATTTTGTCTTATACCGCAAAATAGCTCAACACAGACTTTCAGACATCCATCTTATGTAGTTAATTCAAGTGTCGTGATCCTGTTGCTATAAACACACAAGAAGTTTTTCAGGCCAAATTTCCAGCTTGGGAAATGGGGAGACTCTCCTGGAAAACACTGGCTTCCCAAAGGTGATGGAGTCTGTAGTTTCTTCAGAATCAGAACTGCACCAGCTGAAAAACACTATCTGTTCATCCACACTCAGGTGGCTGTGACAAATGATTAGTGTGCTAGCATTTGAGAAATGCCCAGTGCATGTGGAAGCTGCATAGGTCATCGATAGTGTTAGCAATCTTAGCATGTTATCTAAATACTCCACTCGAGCCTCTTAAAGCCAGTACCATGTTCAAAGACTTTTTTGGGGGGGGATTTTTTTTTGTAGAGTTGTCTGTCAAAAAGTGGTTAAAGAAAGGGTATAACTACAGTCAGTGATAAATGAAAAAAACACCAACATAAACATAAACTTTTTTCGAAAGTATGCATTCATGCTAGCTATCATGTTGGCTGCTAAACCTACCTCTAAAACATTTATATCAGCTTATATAGGATAGAAAACATGGTGGGTTTTTTTCTCAACTTTTTCCCCCCACTTAGACCACATGCAAGTGACAACAAGTCTTATCTACAGCTGTCTATTAATGGTCCACTGAACTGGAAGCTAATCTGATCAGATCTGTTATCCCCAGGCAGAGACAGGACTTCAGAAAATTTTTCACTCTGATGTGCTCCTTATGTCCTGAGGCAGCAGCGCTTGTGAGACCACACTGTATCTGCTCCACAGTCCCGTTACATCCCCTTTAAGGTGTATGCACCCCCAAAGATTCACTAAGATCCCAACATGTTGCTATCTGCCCACAGTGATATAAGAGCAAATGGAATCATTTACTATACCCTACCCTGCAGCAACAATCTACAGGCGAAAGCCTGCTGTCAGAAAACAAAAGTACAGTACGCACCTACAATATTGTCACCGAAACAAAGTTAAAACTTGTTCTCTTTGGCACAAATAGTTGCGTGACCTTCTTGAACATTAACAAAGTGAGTGACTCACCTTGTTGCTAAGGTACTAAGGTTTTCAAACAGTACTTATTGTGAGAGGATATGAAGTCTTCAGTTCGGTGAAGCTTCATTGGCATGGTGTTTTGATGTTGTCAAAGCACACAGTAGACAGTAAAACATGTCTTGCTTTATGACAAGCCTCTTTCAGACATGCACCTCACAAATGTGATCAGATAGTCAGATGGAGTAACCTTTTCATTACTCCCATGTCATCTGACTAACAGAAACCCCTTTGTTTTTCCTGTGGTGACAGCTCTGCCTCTAAAGCACCATTTTTCATGCATTGTGGTACTCTGTAATGGGCTCCTTTGAATGATCTATGAAAGAACCATGGCTTTCATAGATCAACATGGCCAATAACCCATAATAAAGTGAAAACATATTTTTAGATTTTTTATTTTTTATTTTTTGCAAATTTCTTAGAAACCAAAAAACTGAAATTTCTCAGACTGTGCAGGAGCCTCTTTTGGCAAGTGGCTTTGAATCTTCATGGGTAAATATTAACAATCTTTGCACACTTGGATGTTGGCACATTACGCCCAGATTGCATGGGAAGCATTAATAAATTGCCATCTTCAAATTTCTTCACTGGTGTGTGGAGTTTAAGTGTGGGTTTTTGCAGGCCCCCTCAGAGATTTGTGCCACAGCCACTTCAGCATTGTCTTGCTTGTAATCTTCAGGTCACTGCTAAAAGCTGAACCACCACCACAGCCTAATTTCTCTGCATTTTGGGGCAGTTTGTACTTCAGGGATCTCTATGGATTTGGTAGCATTCATCTAGCAAAAAAAAAAAATCGAATATTTTATGCAGCTATTTTTTTGTCTTGAATGATATAGTTTCTTTGGTTTTGGTAAGATTTAATGTGCTGCTACTGCCAGAAGGTGGCTGTAAATAAAGAGTTCAGTTTTTGTCTCATCAGACCACAGTATATTTGTGCTATGTGCGCTCTGAAATATTTTAATATTTATTAAAATCTAAGTAGGCTGTTTCACCTTTAATTTAGGAGGGGTTTCTGTCTAGCTGCTCTGATTGTTGAAATGCTGCTGCGATAGCTGTCCAACAGGTTCTTTACTCTCTGCGGAAGGCTTTCTACTAGATTGTTCTGATAGATTGACTATTGGATTCTTGGTCATCTCCCCAACCAAGAACCTTCTTCCTTGGTTACTCATTTTGGACTGACAGCCAACTCTAAAAGGAGTCTTGGCTATTCTGTTTTTTCAGTTTTTTTTAATACCTCTTACAATAAATATGGTTCTAGCCAGGGGTTAAAGTGGGATTTGGCAGGTGGGGGAACCCTAAGACCCAGTGTAGCAGTGCAGCTTGGGGAAGGAATCACTTAGAAGGGAGACCCAAAATCATTTGTACTGTGAGCTTCAGTAGATTTGTTTTCTTTGTGTACATGCTGTGATCAGCTGACCTGTGCTGCTGCTGCTCTGAGGTTTACTTTTAGGATTCAGCAAGCTGCATTCTACAATAAATAAACAGATGTTAAATGTCTAAAGAGCATCATAGGGTTAAAAACACTAAATCTGATGACTGCTATTAAAGTCTTTCTAGAAAGAAAAGCAAATCCCGCCACTCAACACCTCGTTCCATTTGCCACCTTGCAACATCTCTTGGCAGTTATTTTGAAGCAGCAGACAGATTGTGACCCAATCACAGAAACAGTTTGTGTGTTTGCTGATATTTACTGAGCAAAGAAAGTTCCTCTGTTATGCTTATTTCTCTTCACTAGAGCTAGTTAGATGCTAAAGTACCGCTACGGTGACTGTACTGATCTTTGGAGCATGAGTGTATGACAGGGAAGAGAAGGAGAAAAAGATGTGTAGACTGTTCAGGCAGGACCTGGAGTGACTTTACTTTCCCCATGGCATCAGCTGGAAGCAATGCCAGATTTTCAGCACATGGAAAATTATCTTGACAGTGTTTTGAATTGAATTATCTGTCAGATTTAATTAGTCATTAACTCAAGGTGCTGGAATGCTGTTCCCGATCGTTCCCAGTTTAATTCCTTGTTCTAGCCTACATTTCTATTGAAGTGGTAGATAACATTTATAAGCTGATGAGATCAGTTTATGCCAGTGGCTGAATTAATTAAAATTATATATTCTCTTTCTCTTTAAAGGAAAGAGCTGGAGATCAGCAGTACCAGCTCCAAACTAGAAGAAGAGGAGGCACTCAACTTTGGATTGCAGAGGAAGACCAAGGAGCTACAGGTCAGCCCTCCTGTTTGTTCTCTATGTTCTGTACTAGAAAAAGCTATCATCCAAAATGCAGTATGGGCTTTAACATTGTTCAGCAAACACTGAGGTATATTCTTCCTCCAGCTGCACTATGCGTTGATCAGCAGGTCTTGGTTGTTAGTGCTGGACTTCAATTCACCACTCAGCTACTGCTAATATAAAGTACGCACAAAATACTTCACCTCCCTCTTGCAGAGCTAATTATTGAATTCATGAAAAATTTGCTCAAACACTTATCTTATTTGAATATGAACTACATGATTACTGAAATGTGCACACTGTACTCTGTCCAGGTGCTGTGCTATGCTCTGTGGTCGGGTTCTACATTGTGTACTGTTATTGCAAAATGTATTTATCACATTTGTGAATAAACTTAAAAATCATAGATATTCTATGCAATTCCAGCTTTAATTAGTGCAGTACCCACACAAACACCAGAAAATCAAACCATTTTTGATGTGTAAGGATCGCTTTATAAATTCTTTAACCTCTAGACCACTTTCCTCATTCCAAAGTTTAAAAAAAAAAAAAAAAAAAAAATTAAAGAAAGATTTAAAAATTACA
>VUQI01060728.1:0-17771 GCA_015106735.1 Paratilapia polleni
TATATTTGCCTGTATCTTCTACGACTTAATGTTAGCTCAATACACAGGATCTGTATGCAAAGGATTTTTAGTGCATTCATCCATTTTCTATCCTTTATCCAGGTCCCTCTCCAAGTCCATCTCCTCCAGCTCTTCTTGGGTATATCAAGACGTTCCCAAGCCAGCCAAGAAGCATAATCTGTCCAGTGTGTCCTGGATCTCCCCTGGAGTCTCCTCCTGGTTGGATATGCTCAAAACACCTCACCTTGGTGGCGTCCTGGAGACCACCTTGGGTGGTCCCTGTAAGTGTGGAGGAGCAGCGGCTCTACTCTGAGCTCCTCCTGAATGACCAAGCTCCTCACCCTATTTCTAATGGAGAGCTCAGACACCCATCATAGGAAGCTCATTTCTGCTGCCTGTAACCACGGTTTCACTCTTTCTGTCACTACCCACAGCTTGTGGAAATAGGTAATGGTACAACCAGTAAATCAACAGCTTTGCCTTTATTTTCAGCTCTCTTCACCACGACAGACTGGTACTGCATCCTCATCACTGCAGATGCCGTACCACTCTGTTTGTCAGTTTCCTGCTCCACTCTTCTCTGACTTGTGAAAAAGAACCTGAGATAATCGTGGATCAGACAGCAGTCAGAGGCGAGGCCCTGGTGGTCTGATCTCGAGTTGCCAAAACCCTTTGTGAGGACAAGAATTTTGATACCAGAGGCTATCCGGCTTGTAGCTTGGGTAGGATTGACCATTAACATTTGAGCAGAGTTTGGTTGCATGCAGGTAAACCCTGAAGGTGGAGAGCAAAACAGGAACATGTGTCAAAGTGCAACCTCAAACTTAGATACTGAAGCTGTCAAAAGTTTAGTCATACACAGTTCTTGTTAGGGGTAGTTTACTGTATACCAACAGTACTTTGAGTAGTGTTAGTGGATTCTAAGATATAAAACACTTTTTCCCCAGTACAATATCCTACATGTGTTGTTCCTGAGTTTTGATGTCTTTAGTATTGTTTGACACTATTGACCTGTCTGATAGTCAGGCTGCTCCAATCACCAACCTCCAAGAGTGAAAAATGTATCCAAAGCTTGTGCCAAAAACTGCAGTTCCTCTAGTGTCCACTTGAGGCTCCAGCAGTGAGTCAGTCCCCATAGACTCCCATGTTAAAATGTCCAACTTTACAGCAGAAATAAACATGTTTACAGCCTGATACAGAAACTGTTTGGGTCTCTGTAGCTAATTTCTCCCTTCATAACACCTGTACAGGAGGTTTGTTTATTTATTTTTATATAACTCTCCGCTTTAAATTGTACTAAGGCTTGATGGAAAAAAAGGTGTGGCCTCTTTGATTGACAGGTGGATGATGACACAGGCGGCTGTAGCTGCTAGCTGTCTGCTAGGCTTCACCTCAGCTAATTGGAGTCCCTGAACTGGACCTCTGGACTGTGTTTGTGCTGCTGGAGCCTTTTGGAGCATTTTTAATGCGATTATCTGACCAATAATATGGCTGCTGTGCGGTTAATTGGACTAACAGACCATCCAAGAAGTCTGAGCTCCAGTTTTGGTGCTTAGTGAAATTCTAGGATTTAATTTGGGTGATACCTGATTAGCAGGTATCTGTGTCTGTGTGATGCACCCATCCAGTCTATGGATGCAGCTTGCTAACCAAGCTAGCTAGCAATAACTGATAACCTAGCACTCCACCCTCCCATCCAAACATGATCATTTGTGGCTCCAAAATACCCAAAGTGGTAATGCTGAGGCTTCAAAATCCAGAGTGCAGAAACCGGTGGGTGATAACCAGCTTCCTGTATGTTGTGTATGGATGATTTATTAGCACGTCTTACTTTGATGTTACTTAGCACTAATTAGCAGATATGTACCTGTGTATTCTACCCATACAGTCTGTGGATGCAAACTGATACCCACGTTAGCATTAGCTAATACCTCGGTGCTCTGTTCTGTTGTCCACATTTAGTTAATTCTGGCTCCAAAACAACCAGAATACTAATGCGTCACAAACAACATATTTTATATACAGTCTTCTTGTGTTTCTCGGCCCGTCATGGTAGACATATGTTTTAGTGTTCCATAATTACGTTGGTAGCTACAAAAATTGAATTGAAGTAGTTCTGAAAATTGAATTAATGGGTCTAATAACCCAATGCATCAAACTATAGTTAACAGGGACATGTGGGAAGGTAATAATCTTTTCTATACTACATGAAATTAAATTTTTATCAGGTGCCATTCCTCTCTTAGACATACAGTAAAGTGATTAGACTATAAAAGAGCTGATACTTTAAAAGGACACGTCTCTGCATGCAGGACATAAACTCAGTTATTATGACATCATCTTTATAGCATGTATGTTTCATATCCAGTCATTCCCCTCATGAAATAAGATTTCTCATTTCAGTGGAAACACCCAGGCAATAGTGTCTTCCTTTACTTCGAGGGCATAAATGTGTCCTCCCTAATGCACCATAAAAAGAGAGACTGCAGCAGCAGCAGCACATACAGGGGTGTAACCTAATGATCACGTTACTGTGGTTGCCCGCTGGCTCTGTAACAGTCTGGAACATTTTATTTCTTTACGTAAGTCACTCCGAGGTGTGCTGTACATCAAATGTAAGCTGTGCGATTGAAGAGCTCCATCATGACTGTTGTAGAGAAGAGAAAAAAAAAAAAAACAGGAGATGGATAAAAGGATAAAAGGTTATGATGCAAGAGAGGAGTAAAAACAGGCGTTTCTTTTTCTTAAACACCCTGAAAGTCTTGGCACGAGTATCTGCAGTGTGCATTCTTCAGAAACCCTGAACATCCATCTCTGTGACAGCTTGAGTGTGTGTGCTTGTTTACAGCCATCAGCATATGTATATACTGTCTGTGTGGATGTACAATATGTGTTAGTGTGTTCTCCCAGGTGTGTGTGGAAGCATGTGCTGTATATAAAAGTACTGAAAGCCGACATTTTCCAGGCTGGCACATCTGTCGCCACCCTCCTAAAGATGGCATCGTCCTCTCGCTCGCACACTGTCGGCTCTCCTCTGATAGTTAATGCCTCATTGAAAGCCATTTGCTACCCTGTCCTTAATTGTGGCTAATAATCCAATCACACTCTCAGTATCAGTGCGCCAAGCACCATTAAGATAAAATGGGGACATCAAGGAAGGGAGGAAGGAAGGAAGGCAGACTAATGACATTCATGAGAAAGTGAGTGCTCAGTTGTAGCTGGAGGTCCTGAGTTTGACTTTTGAGCGGATATCATTGAGATTTAACGGCTATCAAACAGACACTCACACTTATTACTGACATAAAGTGAACAACTTTCATTCTACGCCTTGAAAATAATATTACTAGCCATCATAGATCACCCTGATTCAAACCCTGAACTGTGGAGTCTTTATCATGTCATCTACTGCATATCCTCTGCAAACTTTACATGGCAGCACAAAGTGTTGGGAAGCATCTCTTCAAGATCATTATGAGCAAAGATGTGAGCAGGAATGAGTTGGCCTTGGGGAATTTGTTTCTGCTGAAATGGGACCGAACACAGAGCTGAATAAATATGACACCATTACAAAGCTGCTTGGCACCTCAGTATTTTGGTGGCTTCTTGCCAAAAGTTAAATGAAAACATGGATTTAATGCTCATATCTGTACAGGAATTATGAAGTTGGAACTAGCGGGTTATTAGCTTATCGCTTGAAAACAGGTGGGAAAAAAAACCCATCATGCCTCTGTCCAGGAAGTCACTGGCCTGCCTGAGATATTGTTACAGCAGATAAAACTACCTCACTTCTGTTATTAACACACATATAGGAATATGTCAAGGAGTCGTGGGAGGTTAGGACAGTGCAGCACTAGGTTAGCCATTTCAGGCAGCCTTCAAGCTAATCACCTGCTGGGTAGATGCTTGGTTGTAGCCGGAGAGCCGTCGAACAGTCACATTTATCCTGATAGAAAATGGCTAACTTTCATCCTACACCTTGAAAATCGATTTATGAGCCATCACAGATCACCCTGATTCAAACACTGAACCATGGAGTCTTCATCATGTCTTCTGCATATTTTACACGACAGCAGCACATCTGCGGCAGCATGTTGTGAGACATCTCTTTGACTAATCTGATGTCACTGTGCAGCTGCAGCCATGAAGACGTGAGGAGAAAGGAGTTGGCCTGGCAGAGTTTGTTTTGGCTGAGATGCAATCGAACACGGAGCCTAAAAAATACGAAGCTGCTTGGCACCTCGGTGTTTTTTGTGGCTGCTAATGATTTCACTTGATGTATGCGTCCCTCTCTCCAAAGCAAATATAGCATTTTAATTAGGTTGCTGACAGTTGACCATGTTGCTATAGAGAAGACTTTGATGCCCGCCTTAAAACATGTTCAGCGACTGTATCCAAACACGAGCTGTCTCAGACACCCCATAATACCAATGAGGTACAAATGTGCCTGAGAGAGACTGAAGGCCAATTCACCACATTTATTTTTTAACAATTTCTGAGGCCCACTTAGGAAACTTGAACATTCTCCAGTCAAATTAGTATGAGTGCAAGGCTTCACCCTAACAACAAATGTAGTCCAAATGTACCACAGCCCGAATACTAATTTGTCATCCACGGGTGAAGGCAACAAAATAATGATGCTTTGGAAGGTATGTGTGAGTGTGTTTGGGTATCCAAATCTTGTTCGGGGAAGAATATGACTTCTGTTTGCTTGTCAGTCCTCAGTGTAGAGCACAGCTCAACTAAATTACTCATGAGGTGGATGAGCAAGGAGAAGGTGACCCATTTCACTGCTCCACTTCTGCAGCCTCGGGTCTCCTCTGAGCCAGATTCACAGCCATTCAAAGAAAAGGAGATAAGGAACTGAATGAAAAGTATTTTTGGTTGGAAGGAGGTGGGAACAAGAAATTAAACAAAGGTTCCTGCAGCTTGATTAACATTTCCTTTTATGTAAAAATACAGCTTTGGTACAACTTGTTTTAGCATTTACAGTGCTCAACAAATTTATTAGACCAGAACCCAGTGTAAGGTTTATGCCACAGCTGCCCTAAATGAATTCAATTCAATTCAATTTTATTTATATAGCGCCAAATCACAACAACAGTCGCCTCAAGGCGATTTACTATATTTTAGGGTGAAGACCTAAAATAGGGTTAATTACTAGTATTGGTAATTACCAAAATCATTTATGTTTCTGTAATCCACCAGTATGCACAAGCTCTTTGATCTAAATGATGTTTTTAATGCTAAAATATAGTTATTGCTGTTATCCATGAATTTTCAAATTTATTGTTTTACAAAAAGCAGAAAAAAATAGTAAAGCACATTATTATTTTCTGATGCCAAATCACAGTTATTTACTTGCATTCCTGAACAGAAAAATGAGTTTTAGTGGTTGAATGTTCTGCTTGATGAATTTCTGACTTCTCAGAGAAGTCCAGTGTGCAGCTCAAATTTGGGTATAAAAACGTGAATTCAGTTTGAAATTCCTCACTCCTGTTAAAACATGGAGAAGTCACTGAAAGAGTCGCATTAAAGCACTTCATGATGCTGGATGGTCTTTGTCGTTTTTATGACAGGTGGTCTAATAAATTTGCTAAGCTCTGTATAGCTGAACAAAGGAATAGTGTAAAGAATTAAATCAGTTTAACCTTAATGCATTAGAACCTATATGAGGTGTTGGTAGATTTATGGCAAATGCAATAAAATGTTAGCTATTTAAGCCACTCCATTTCTCAATAACGGGCTGCTAATGAATGATTCTTCTGATAACTGGACACAAATATTTACTAAATATGCTTATTATATGGTTTTCTTATCAAACATAATGTGCTGCAAGTATGAAGCTAGACCTAGCAGATGATTAGTTTAGCAAGTTTTTTGGATTGCATTTGGGATTTGCAAAATGAACATGTTTTTTTTTAATAAGACTTGAAACTAGCAACCGAGACCATAATGTCACCAGGAAAGTGTTTAAGGAGCTCAGAGATCAAGTGAGCAGTAGACTCATTCTCTCACAGACTTGTGTGAAGTTGGACCAAAGACAGTAAAAAAGAAGGCCACCAGATGGCGATAGCTGTGGTTGTAAAAAGGCTTCCGGTCCTATAGAAGTCTGTGGGAAAACCGCTTTCTGTCCTGACCTCTATAAACACTTTCCTGCTGAGTTTATGGGCTCAGTCACTTGTTTTGTTTCATTCTGAATGAAAAAATTAAATCTATTTTGAAAATCTTGGTCATACCATGTTTCAAAATTGAGGATTATCTGTGGTATGAAACCACATGCTCATTGGCTAACTGCTTGTCAATCAGAAGTCAGTAGCCAATAAACATGTGGCTTCACAGTCAGACCCGCCCCTCCTCGTCACATCCGGTTTTTTGGAGCCAAGATGGTGACAGCAGAAACCCTCATCTCGAGGCTTCAGAGCGGGACATCAGAAGCCAGTGCATGACGTCATGGTTGTCACATCCATCCTTTCTACCGTCTATGAGCTGAACTTCTTTTCGTAACCAGAGGAGTCGCCCCCTGCTGGCCGTATGAAAGAATGACCAACTCTACCTGCGCCTCAGCCAAAAGAAAACCGACATCACCTTCCCCTTTTCTTCAGTTCCCTTCTAATAATTTTCATAAAACAGTGATAGCTGAGCTTCATTTGTGCAACGTGCTCCCGGTTGATACGTGTGAATGTCACACAGATATGGATGAGCATGCAAACATGATGAAGATGAATATATGATATATATACATGTATGTACTCACTCATATCTCCCAGCTGAGCTTGAAAGTCATTCTGACTTCAGGCAATTTCACCATGTGAGGAAACACACTTTGAAAGAACCCACGAAACCAGGACACATTATTTAATAATTCATCCCATTACATTATTCATCAGTGCAGGATTTTCCTGAATGGATACTGTTGTCTTGTCCTGTAACCGTTCTGTTCTCAGGTGATTTTACACTGCACGCCAAGCTTTCCAGCAGGGAGCTAATGACCTAAGTAGGTGGATGGAACTTTTTTTTTTTCACCCCCCAAACTCTGTATCCAGGCAGAGATCCCAGCTGGTTCCCACTCATCACCTCATAATCATCTTTTATGGTTGCTTTCTTTTAGGACTGTGTGAGATCGACTTGGATGTGTCTTACATTACAGTCACCCATCATCCTGTTTTTATTCCTCTTCCATTAGGGTAAATGTTTAATTCGTCCTTGTCACTGAGTGCATCTAAGGGACACCCCAAACTTACAAATACTGTCAGTCAAAGTCATGAAAGAGTCGTCTTAAGTGCTTAGGCAGAGTTTCAGAAAGTCTGGACCCAACTTTGATCATTTCAGCTGCTGTTTCTTTGTAGTTTAAAGGGTAGTAAAGAGGTTTTATTAGTTCATCAGTCTGAAATAAATGTTGACTGCACCATAGAATAAGGACAGAATCGTCTCCTATTAGCCTCGCTTTCAATATGCAAAATCTCCTGAGAATATGAAATAAAGGCTGCGCAACTAATCTAATTAAAACAAAAACAGGAGAGCGGTTTTGTTTCACCTGATGGCTATCCAGAAACTTCCTGGGTAGCTGAAATGCTCGATAAAAATGTAGAAACTACCCAACAACAAGAAAGAGTTCTGTTGTTCTGCTGCCGGAGGACGCAGTGAAGGCAAAGAGGGAGACTCACAGAAACCGAACGAGAAACCCCAGGTGACATTAAACTGAGACTTGAGAGGGTTCAAAAGTGACAGTTGGTATTATTTCTACTCAGTCAGTTAGTAACCGTCCCTGCCTACTTAAACCACAAAGGCAAGTTGTCTACGTCAGTCTCTGTTAAGTAGTCTGAATCCTAGGAGACTTGAATTATATAAAGTTCCAAGAAATCCGCAGACTGAAAACGTATCTACATCATCATCATTATCTTTTCAAAGGTAAGTCAGATGTAGTTAACCTGTTAAAACCCACCAGGTCACTGGCAACCCATCTAGTGTTAGGGATTGGTTTTGTTTTAGCCACATGCTAAATATGGAAATATTCAGAAAATTTCAAAAAAAGTCTAATTTCTTCATTTTGCCATTACAGCCTTTCTGTTAAATACTTTTTCAGGTGTTCAAAACAGGCAGCAATTCTCTGAAAAGTGGTGGATGTTAACTGAAGCCAAACTCTAACCCTATTTGTAACCCTAACCCTCGTTAGGAAGCTTTTATTGCACTTAAAGTAACAAATTGTCCTCAAACCCATAAACATTATCCTCATATTGCCTGTGTTTCATTGAACCTACAGAAGTGTGAAGAGATTCACACGCAATAAAACAGAGCAGGGAAGGAGACTCTCACACTGAGCTGAAAGGAAACAAGGTCAAAATATTAGGTAAATAAATTTTTTTTTTATTTATCTTGGTTCTGTTTATTATATTGCCATGTTTATATATTTTTTTAATTCTTACAATATATTTTACACACTTAGGAATGCGGTGTTTGTGCAGGACCTGATGTTGTCAAGAATTCCCAGTTTCTTCCTCACAGTGAGGAATACAGCGTATTAATTTAACACTCGTTATCAGCACACACCCAGAACCAAGGTATTTGTATCAGTATTGGAATTAAAAGTTTGATCCCTAACTTTCACCTATTCAACACAAGTGTGGATCTTAAATTAAGCCAATCAACCACATCAACATGCTGGTCCAGCATCACTCAGAGAGACAGGAAGAAACCATGATGAGTACTAAAGGTTGAGTCAAAGGCAGTGCAGAATACTAAAGATTGCCAGTCTAATATCATGTGGAAGCTTCTCTCTTCTCCACATTTAGTTTGTGGTTAGCAGTTAGCAGTTAGCAGCCAAACCAGCAACTTTTGGCATGCTCAAAGTTGCTGTTAACAAAGGAAATTCAAATATCCATGCAGGCAAGAGACAAAGGAGCAGAGCTTCTTACCTGAACTCAGCCAGTTCTCAGCTCCTCCTCTGCTCTGCACTTACTGGTTAATTCTGCTAACATTACCACTACTGTCACTTTTGTAGTGGACACTGAAATGAAACAAAAATGTGTAAATCTCTCCTTCACCCTGTTTTCAGACTGCCTCACAGATGAAGCCTTGCTTCATGACTGCCACATAGCTGCGGGTTAATGTCAGCCGCCTTGCTTTTCATCAACTATATTAAAGTTTAAAAAGCACAGCTCAAGAACAAACACCATACTCTGACTATCTGTCACGGCCTCAAGAGATACTTACAATCTATATTTTTTAGCAGCTAAAATTGTTTGATTTGCTAAAGCCTGGAAATTATTGGAAGAATCATCATAAATTCATTTCCTGGGATCTAAAAGGTTACTCAGCAAATGTGAAGGTAAACAAGCACACAATAAAAACAAGAGAAAGACTGCGTTTTATCCTCCATCCTACAGTACTTTGGACAGACTTTCTCCAACCTGACAGACGGGGGGTATAATTATTTGGACAATCTGCCTGATAATAACAGTGTGTTTGCTCCTGGGCACAGACTGAGCCGCTCTCAGGCGTCTTGTCCTTCCTCGCAATTCCCACAAACCTCTGTTTATGTCCACATCCAACCTGTTTTTCTGTGAGTCGTAAATTACCAGCTGCCACATGTAATGTATGGCAATTTGCTCCCACATTATCGTGGGCCGCCACAAGGTCAGAAGCACTTCCTGTGGTGCAGCTTACTAGGTATTCTTAAAGAGGTCCTATCACTCTCAGAATGTGGCTGTGACCAGTTCCTCTTATTGTTATGTTTAAAAAAAGACACTGAAATGTTTTGGACCAAATGACCTGGAAGGTGAATGAATTAATGGAGGCGCAACAGACCTTTAAAAGTGATGATATACATTTGTGGTTAACTGAATTATGATAATAATACCTCTTATGTAGGCAGGGTGAGTTTGGTGAATCAGGGATTGAGAGGAAGGAATGAGGGAGGTTAAAGGGTGGGATGAAGGGATCTGAACCAAGGATCAAAAAGAGGCCTATGACGACTGCAGACTGGGTTTAGGCAGTTATTAACAGTCAGCTGCTGGCTGTTGGACTGACAGTGACCAGCTGGAAAATTGAACACACTGCCCAACCCTACTGTAAAGTCATTCACCATCATGGACACAAGGTTTCTTTAGATATGATCAGCCAAATGTTTGTAAAAAGAAAAAAAAAACATACAGAAAACAGGCTCATGATGGATGTAGACTGGGTGCACCCGTCAAGAGAATAAAAGATGGACGTCACTGCCGTGACATCACCTGATGGTTTGTGAAGTCGACGACAAAGGGGTGGGTCTGACTGTGAAACCACACGCTCGTTGGTGTAGTATGAAGTAGTATGAATAAAATTTACAACATGGACTTGATGCTTTATTCATTATGACCTAAATGAGTGACTGAGTGGATAACCTCATCAGGAAAGTGTTTACAGAGGTCATGTCAGGGAGCCTTTACCCAAAGACTTCTATAGGACCAGACGTGTTTTTGTAACCTCAGGTGTCACCATCTGGTGGCCTTAAAAAGAATGCAGGTTTAAAGCACTTTGTGTTGCTTCACTTTTCAGACCTGGGGCCTGCATCCATCTTTCATACCATCTGTGGGTACACCACAAGAACGGATACTTCAGTTCCAAGTCAATACCAAAGTTAGTGTAGGTATCATTAAAAAAACATGATCAATTTAAGCTCATAAATTTCTATCACGTGTTGATGGAATGCCAGTGTGTAAAAACTTGGGTGCATTATGACTCAGACACAGAGTAAAAACAGGACGACAGCCTCCTTGTGACTAGGAAAAATTGGTGGTTGCCTGGTGATTGCACTGAATTTTTCTGCATTCAGCCACCAACTGTAGTTGCGGCGACAGACTGGTCGCCCAGAAGTTCAGCGTGCAACATCCTCAACCTATGGTTGACCACTTTTGACCGCAAGGCAATTGCACAGGTTGCCAGGTGGGATGCAACCTGCCTCCCAAACAATCACGGTCTGATTCAAACTGACTGTAATCACTCCCAGATTTATAAACACAGAATCCCAACACGTTGCAATCAGTCTACGTGTCTGCAACACGTCTCTTATAGTAGGTGACTCGACTCAAGTGGTTACCAACTGGTTGTATTCTGGTTATATTCCTATATAATATCAAGGTTGCCGAGCACCTATGTCATTTTGCAGTTATCGCTGTCCTGCAGCAACTGCGTCACTACTTGTGGAGGAGTTTCTGTTTCAGATCTGTGAAGTTCTGGCTGGACTCTGAATCTAAGCAGTGAATTTGAATTTCTGTTTATGTAGATGATTTGCAACAGACGTCAACAGATTTGTGATGCACCGATGTTGCTTTGAAGACAGTAAATGTCTACAAGTAGAGCAACCATTTCAAAGGCAACAAGACTGCAAGTTTGTTGCACACATTTGTTGCAATAATTGTGGTCACGCCACGGTCTCCAACCACTGTTTTCCCCAGTGTGACTGTAGCATTAGCGAACGTGTAGCTCTGATTTAACAGTTGCTGGTTAAGCCAGTGGGTCATGTTACTCCAAGACAGGGTATAGTTTTAAGATTCATGTTGCATCATAACAAAGAATAACTGGTATCATATTTAATATTGTAGATGAAGCATAAGAGATGTTATTGGCACACAATGACTATTCACAGGATTTTATGACATTTGTGTTTGTGTTTATCAGCTGTAAAGTTAGCATGACAAACATATAGTTGAGAGTTTCACTGTCTGTTTCTTCAAAGACTTGGCAATGCATCTTCATCTTTCATAACTGTTGACAAATTAGTTGTAACATTTATTTCACTAGTAAAATCCTGGGTGTTTAATTATTAATAACTGTACTTTAAAAATCTTGTTTATAAAATAATTTGTATTTATTTTCTCTGAAACTTGTTTTTTTGGATATGTGGGTTGTTTTTTTTTTTTTTAGTTAGATATTTATTTAAACCTGTGTGTCCAACAACCGGAAGTTGTGCTTATTAGTTTCATTCCTGTCTCATACTTCCTTAGCTACAGGTCCACTAAAATAAAGTAACGGCTTACCACACAGCTTTTGCTATTTTGGGGAAGTAGTTCTATGGAAATAAAAATTATCCTAAATTTAACAAAAGTACATGCAGGTCCACACGAAGGAAGTTTTGAGTTTAAATCAACTGTGGAACAGAAAAATTAGAAATATAGGTCTGTCTCTAATCTAAACCTGGTCCAATAAAGTGCCCGCTCCCTTCTTAGGCCTGAGCCACCATTTGAGTTATTTGAGATTTAAATCATGACTGCAGGTGGAAGAAATATTGGTGGGATATTTTGATAGACTCTGATTTTTTTAGGTCAATACTTCACTCCACATGGGTTTAAATGATCTGATAATGATAAATTGGCTCATAGTGACTGCTGATGCTGGAATATCTGCTCATATATCAGCCTGGCAGGGTTTTAAGTCTTTAGCTTCAGGAGACTGCATGAAACGGAGTGGAAACAAGCTTCTCTTCTTGATATTTATTTAGTGCTTTTTAACACCTACCAGTCAAAGATCCAGAGGCTCACTTGGATTTCCCTGGTCAGTCATAATCACAAGATTATCAGGAATAAGGTAAGCCTGTTAGTATTAGCCCAGCTTTGCCTTGTGAGTGTTTAAGTGTGAACACAAACCCCGTCCCTGCTCGCCCAATTTGCTGACAGGCTGGAATGAGGGTGCGTTTGAAGTGGAGCGAGCTCCTCTCGTGACCTGTCAGGAATGCCTTTCGGTCCAAACGGAGCGAGGCAGACGGCAGATCCTATTTGATGGGCCCGCCATAGGGGCCAAAACTGGAACTCTTGTTGTTTTTGTTTGTCAGTTTTTGATTCCCCACCCAAGGAGAAATGACCCTCTGGGCACGCTCAGGTTTCACAGGCAGAATTTAAACACTTCTGCCGGGCATACGAGACACTCTCGCCTCAGTAGTGCCCAATTAGGATCAAGTGTCAGCACGTTGACATGTGAAGGATGGAATGTGCGAGTGTTTGGTCAAACAAGGATTGGGAGGCAGAGTCAGTGGTGACAGGCTTTGTCACAGACATGAAGGAAGGATTTAAAACACATGGCCACTTTACCGCCAGACAGAAACCTTCACTTCTGCCCAGGTTGATTGGATCATGTAGAAAAGCCAGGAGTTCTCTTTGTCTCCATTTTTTCTGCCTAAATTGTCATTTTCTGCCTTCCCTCCCACCTGTTCCTGTTGATTGAGTCCATAGACGGAGTTATGAGTCCTGCTTGTTGCACTTCACTTGTTCTATTTTGGACAACGTCTCAACTTATCTTTGACACAAGTAATTAACTTCACATTGACCCTGAACAAATATAGCTGAACAAGTCTCCACCAGCAGGGTTCAGTATGCTTCTCAGACTGTGTACACTGTAAAGGGCAGCTTTCTGGCTGATGTATATTTATACACCATGAGGAGAGGGAAAAAAAAAACTACCAGGGCCAAGCTTCTGAGAGGTACGACACAGCAAGATCACACGGAATAAGACATTGTTTGATTTGTGAAAGCACAAGTGCCCAGAATGTTAGATTCAGCTTATTCACAAATATGGTGCTATTGTGTAAAGTAGTGATATCTATTTAAACAAAAAAAAAGACTGGTACAGGTTCTGCATGTAAATGTATGTACAGCTGTGTGAGTAAACATTATTTTAAATTGGAGATTTACTGATTTACTCCAGCAGCATCTTTTACTTCTTCAGCTCACGATGTGCATGAAAAACCCAAATGTTAGTACTAACAGAAGCACTCAGATATATTGTACTGTACTTGGATAAAAGTATGTTTCCTCTATTTACTTATTTGTCATTTTTTGACAGTTGGCAGTGCAGAGATTCAGGAGAGAAGGTCAGATGGAAATGTCCCTCGGCTCGGAGTTGTACCCTGGATGCTAAGGTTGCAGCATGTGCTTCAGTACTAACTGTACTATTCCACTACTGAAAAACAGCACTGTGTTATGTACTTGGCCAAGACTATCACCTGGCATCAAACATGAACCCAGTATGATAAAGTGCTGCTGGTGATCCCACCTACACTTTACATTGTTAAGTTTGTCAGAAAAAGTAATTCTGGGTAGTTGAGAGAGAGAAAACGGAAAACCTAAACTGAATTATCAAGTGCACTACATATTTTTAAGTTGCTTAAAAGGGGACCTGTCCTCTTTCCCCTTATTTCCTGTCATACGTCTCCTGTTTCAAAGGTGGATGTTCATATTAAAGTTTCTGTGTATTTAAAAGTAATCCCTGTAAGCCAAAAGCTCACACTTTTTAACACAGTTTTTTCTGCTCTTAGATCTGTATGGCATCATAGAGAGGGGATATCCCCAATATGGTCATCTCAGGCACATAAAGGCCCCACCCACCTGCTGTTCATATATGAGGGTTAGCCAGTCAGAAGAAAGTTGGCTTAAAGGGGGAGGAGTTTGTTTCAGACAGAGGGTGACCTGAGGGGCTGCAGCAAGGAGCAGTATGAGATAAAGGAGTATTTTGAAGTGTGAATTATACAAAGATACTCTAGTGGAGTCCAGTAGTACAAGTATGTAGGCTGATGTCATGCTCACCAGTTGCCCCAGGCCTCATCTGCCTTTTTCTCTCCTCTCCTCCCTTCCCTCTCTCTTCCTCCTCTGTCACTTTGTGTGAGTGGGCAGACCTTCCTGGCTCTGTGAGGTCCTCCATCCATTCACGGGCAGGTGTCTGACTGACACACCTGCTTCCCAACAGCTCATCAGCCATCTGTATTATTTATTCATCCACTCCTGGCCAGATCATCACAGCTTCTCAAAGTGATCCTCCTCAGTGTGTCAGCCAGAATCATGTCAGTGTCTCCCTGTGTCAAGCTTTCCGGGAAAATCCTCTGCAGTCAAAACACATCCTCAGAAAAGGATCCCAGCCTACCTGCCCCTCTCCACCTGGAAGGAAATTCCCCTACCTGCACACTCACCTCAGTCACTCACCTACTGCCCAGCTCCTCACTGAGTTAGCCCATGCCCCCTTCTCCTTTGGGAGCCCCTTCCACTTCCACACGCTGTGGTCAGTGTCTGCTTTGAGTCCATTAGTTCTGGTATGACACTGGAAATGAGCAGAATGGGTCAAGTTTGCATATTTTCTTTAAAGTAAGGTTAACCAAGTAAAATTTACAGTGTAATTTAGTCAACCAGCTTCACTTAAACATCATCCCAGGGTCCATTAATCAAGAAGATAATGAAACTGCTATTTGCTGCATTTATTTACATCAGGGAGGTGATTCGAAAGCCGACGGGTCCTGATGGGAAAAGCACAGTCACCTTTAGATTAAAGCTTTGATTTAGGAATAACTACGAGGACCAATCTGAGGATCTAAGGCTGAGAACTGGCTCATATGGGGTCAACATTTCTGCTATTAAGTGAGGAGAGAGTGGAGTGACATGGATGCTGTACTGGTTTGTTATGGTGAAGAGAGAGCTGAATGCTGTTATTTTACTGGTCGATCTATGTTTCCACCCTCACCTATGACCACGAGCTGTGGGTAATGACAGAAAGGATAAGACTGAGGATACAAGCAGCAGAAATGAGCTTCCTCTGAAGGGTGTACGGGCTCAGCCTTAGCGATTGGGTGAGAAGCCGTCATTCAGGAGGAGCTCAGAGTGGAGCTGCAGCTTCTCCAAATTGAAAGCAGCCAGTTGAGGTGGTTCAGCATCCATCGAGGATGCCTCTTGGATTCCTCCCAGGTGGGAGTAGACTCCAAACACGCTGGAGAGATTATGCCTCTCAGCTGGTTTGAGAGCTACAAACCTGTAGGAAAAAAAAATAGATAGATGGGTGTGTTTCTGAATGTTGCAGGCGTGTCTCACAGACATGCAAGCAGCCTTAAGGATGCAGACTTGTACAAGCATGCTCATTCGGCACGTATTAATCTCGTGATTCGTACAGTGTTAACGGCAGCATTTCATTATGTATGGAACAACCCACCGATGCTCTCGCTGGCCTCTCCTCCTTTGTCCTGCCATGTTTCCTCTGCGCTCACACTGGCCACTGTATCTTTTAATGAGATCAGACTTCATTAAAGAGGGCCCCCTCAGAACCTTCCCCAGGTCTTTAAACGCCAACGCTTCAATTAGTTGGAGGAGCAAATGACGACAGGCAGGGGTTACAAGAGGTACAAGAGTGACAGGAGAAGGAGCAAAGAGAAGGGGGGAGGTGATCCCAGCGAGTTAGGAAGAGCGTGATTTAAACTAATCTGTGTCTGTGCAGTTAGTGTACACGTACGTTTACAGTATAAAACTGAGTGTTCCTGCGGAGGCTTTCCTCTCTTTTGGCACATGAATAAATGCTCTGTGTCTGAAAGGTTGTCATGGCAACAGCATGAGGAAAAACGTCTGCCATGTCACTATGGTGATGGATTCCATGAAGCCTCTTCCATGTTAAGTGCAGGCACATCTGAGTAGAAAGATTATAATGTAAAGCTCAGAAATCATAAGCGGAGTATATAAGATGGATGCAGGATGTGAGCTTACCAGCTGTTTGCAATCTCCAGCTTTGAAGCATCAAATTTAGCTTTATGCCCTTCGGCATGTTGATTACTTTGTAGCCACATGTTTCTAAAAACCTTCTGTTAAAGGGAAGCTGGGTCCATTTGTCTGATGTGGAGCAAAGCACAACCAACCACCACCTAAAGAAAAGAAAAAGAAATGTGTGTAGAAACTATCATGAAAGTTGGCCGTTTCACGGCTCCATGGCCCTCAGCCTGAGTGTGTCATCTGTCAGGAGAAGTTGGCTAATGCTAGCATGGTGCCAGTCAAGCTGAAGACGACCTTGGAAACCAAACATCCCCCCTGAAAGAAACTTGGCCTGCTTCAAAAGAGCACTGGATCTGAACCAGAGGCAACAAACCGTTTGTTAGACTGTGTGAAAGTGTCTGCAATGAACTCCACCAGCACATACCTTGCAATGACACCTGAAGAAGGTTTGAGGAGGTGTTTGAGGGCCGTTTTAAAATGCTGCAGGTCCCTCTGCACCTACCATCCACACTGAATTCATTCTGTGTACTCGCCTTATCAAAGACAACTAATTGCTAAGTGCCTGTCCGTACAATCAAAAGAAGAACTGACAACGTATCAGACTGCAAAGAGGCTATTTTACACAGATATGAGTACAGGTGTTCTTGTGCACAAAATGCTTGAAATTTATCTATAACATGAATTAGCATGGCATTTATTCAGTGCTCTGGTGGGAGGAGGCACAACATGTCGACACTCTGGACTGAGTTGGAGTGTTACTGTGACTTTGTGTAGTAGAGGTTTAACTTTCAGGGAAACAGCTTTTTAAACTTTATTTTTGGACAAAATAGCCAAATTTTATAACAAACTATATAACCTTTTTTTAAAAAAAAAATCACATTTCACTGGTGATTCCATACATACACTTTTATGTTCTGGAGACCACTGAAAATAAAGTTATGGCTCTCTCCCCATTTTACAGAGGTTGCTCAAATAACTGACCAGAGGTGTTGTTTAAGGATGTAATTCCTCCACTTTTATCCTCTTCAATGCCATGTGCCAACACAATGCAGAGCAGCTACCTAAACGTCTCTCCCACAGAGGTCGATCATTTTGTTGATAGTCTTACATCAGTTCTGCGTATGACGCTGGATACTGTGGCTCCTCTGAAAAAGAGAGCTTCAAATCAAAAGAGCTTGACCCCGTGGTATAATTCAGAGGTGCGTGCCTTAAAGCAGATAACTCGTAAGCTGGAGAAGAAATGGCGTTGCACTCATTTAGAAGGCGCTCGTCTGGCCTGGAAAA
>VUQI01060733.1:1675-17771 GCA_015106735.1 Paratilapia polleni
AGTTATTTATAAAAAAAAAAAAATATAAAAAATTTTTTTCATTTTTTTTTTTTTTTTTTTTTTTTTTTTTTTAGAAGCACAAAAGGCAAGATTTCAGTCAAATTTCTATTTGAAAATTAACAATTCTTCACAAGAAAGATAACGGTTGACCTGTAAACATTTCACATCCATTCATGGAATTACAAAAAGGAAATTACTCTTCCTACAATGTAAGACACTGTAGTGTAAGAACATCAGATAACAGTTGTTAATGCTCAGGAACACGTTTATAAGACTGCACTTAGCTTTCACACACTGTTTTGGAATACTTCCTCGTTAGAACGTGAGAGAAAGTTGTCCTCAACTGGCCACAGACATATGGACACAAGCAATTCAGGACAGCATTTCCACACACAGTTTTCTTTTCCACCCCGACTCTTGTTTATAATTCACAGTAGGATCGTTCTTTGTTCACTGATTGGAAACTGATCGAGGACAGCCTGTGCTTATGCTTTGCTCTGAGCTTTCTTCTGCAGCCGGGTCCGTGTGGGCTCAGTGTGGATTAAGGGCTCTTGGATGACAGTGGCGAGGTACTTCTTCCCAAGCAGTTCCATCTCCACCTTCTGGCCCACAGTGCTTAGCTCCAGTGGTAGGTAGGCGAACGCCAGGATCTGCTGGCTGCTGTAGCTGTAGGCTCCGGATGTCGTGTTGCCAACCACCTGAAGAGAAGAGCGAAGGGCACCGGCTTAGTGGGAATAACCACAAAATCCCCAAACGAAACTGGAAATGATGTTCTGACTTTCGGTTGTTGCTAACCTTGCCATTGTACCAGACAGTTTCGTTGCCTTCAGGATCAACATCATCTGTCTTCATGGCGAGGTAGGACAGCTTCCTCTTCAGGCCCTTGGCTTTGATCTCCTGAAGAGCTGCTTTGCCAATGAAGTCAGCAGGCTGGAGGAACATGCACACAAAAACAGTTTGTTCAGGCTGTGAACTTATTCCCAGTTAAAGAGGAAATGCATTGCTGAAACTTGGAACACATGTAGGAAACAATGCTACCTTGTTAAGTTTAATAAAATAATCCAGTCCAGCCTCCAGAGGGTTGGTGTCACAGTTCATCTGTAAAGATCAACAAAAAAAACATAAGCTGTGCTATATAAAAGGACATTTTGGGAAATATGCTCATTTCATTTGTTACAATGTAACAACAATGAACCGTAACTTCACATACCACATACTGCTACACCCTTTTATCGCATTTCCTGTCAGTCTATAATGTAACAAAGCTTAAAAATAAAATCTGTACAATATCAGTAGGCTGTCAGACAACTGGAGTCCTACAAGATCAAAACAAGTACACAGTATAATAGAAGAAACACATAATCAGCTCATGTCCTTCTTCGTTTTAAAAATTCAACTCTGCAAGATTCAGATTCAGATTCTTTGACAAAGTCACACACAGTCTTTGTGCTTTCAACCCCAATGATTTGGTTTTTATGAAGCCCAATCCAGCAGCTTTAGTACAAAACAGTCTGAATTAGAGCCCGACCGTTTTATTGGCGGGCCAAGCTATTTGCCAATCTATCAGTATCTGCATTTATAACAGCCAGTGAAAACTTTAAAAGTAAAGAAGAGACAGGTAAAAAACACCCTTCACCTATGTTATGAGTGTTGATGTTGAACAGTTTGGTCAATCAGAGGGCACTCTGCAACTTCCCTGTTGGCAACATGTGTTTGGAACACCACAAATACAACAACCAGCTGATCTGAGCAGAGTCAGGCAGAGCTTGAAGGAGTAAATAAATAACTACACATAACAAATGTTACTGGCCAATATTTCAGAATATTGGATTTTTAAAATCACCAAATATCGGTATATGTATTGGTCTTAAAAATCCTGTATCGGTCAGGCTCTAGCCTGAATCAGCCTCAAATCTTCAAACAGTATTGGTGGAAGCCTATTTGTAAGACACTGCCAGATTAATTTATTTCCTTTTTTTGTAAATGGTCTGGAAAGCAGAGATAAGGTTTTCTTAAATTCTACTTCAGCTGTTGTGGTATGATGATGTCAATGGTACAGGAGCTAAAATGTACATACTGTACATGTCAAAGCTTTGTGCAACTGTAGATCCACTGTGATCTGTAAATTGTAATACACATGTACCGACAGACTGACTGAATGTGTGAAAACTGAAATATACTGTTAAAATTCTAGTCGTTTTTCTTATGGTACTTCAGACTGTTCGTCATCTGTTTTCCAAATGCATCCATTAAATATGAGTGCTTTTTGTACTTTTTAACTTATTTTTCTTTACACTAAAACCAATTAAAAAACAAAAAAAATTGGAGGTATTGTTTTTTATGTTATTCGGGTTTTGGTACTCCATTCCCTTTGATCTAAACTGCATTCTTATTGGCTAATGACTTGTTAGTCACAGGTTTTTAGCTAGTAAGAATATCCTGGATAATCCTCTTTTCTAAAACTTACAATTGAACAAAATGGACTTAATTTTTTATTCAATATGACCTGAAACAAGTGACTGAGCTCATAATCATGGAACATCATGTCTTTACTGAGGTCAAGTCCAAGGTCAACTTCTATAGGACCAAGTCTTTTTTACAACCACAAGTGTCGCCCCCCTGGTGGCTATTAAAAATAATTCAGGTTTAAGGCACATTAGAAGCTACATCCATCTTTTATGCTGTCTATGGTTCTATGTGTATTGCACCACTGTATTGCACCATGACACCAAGACAAATTCCTCGTTTGTGTACAAACTTGGCAATAAAAATAATTCTGATTCTGATTCTGATGTGCCCCCGGAGCTAAAAAGGGTTCGACAGCCCTTCTCTAATCTATAAACCGTGTCATTTCACTACTGTCTGTGAGTAAACTCAATCAACGGTTTCTGTTTCAACCAACGAGCAAATCCTCGTTTCTCGTTAAAGCAGTCTGCTTGAAAGTTTTAAGAGTCCTACAGATGTGAAGATTGATGCCACTATCATGTCAAGAATTTTTTCTTCAACAGGTGACATTTCTGACATGTTTTCATCTTTACACAGAGCCATGTCTAGTCTTAATGCTAAGCTTAGCTGATTATATGCTTACTATGCTATGCTTTACATTTAAACAATTTTTAATAAATAAACAAGTTTTTTTCCCCCTTGTTTGTGTATATGTGTATGTACCTCAGCTCCCCAGCCTCTGAAGCCCTTCTCTAGTCGGAGGGAGGACATGGCGTAGGTGCCAAAATTGTCAATGCCCTCATCTTTTCCTGCTTCCATCAAGGCCTGGTAGACAGCTGCCAGGTCCTTCTGGTCAATGTACAGCTCCCAGCCAAGCTCACCTAGACACAAAAAAAAAAAAAAACCCCTCATACCTCAGATTATGTTGACACTCAGCACAGGAAACCATGAACTCTAAACTATTTGAGAGATTTGTAGTCTGCCTATTATTACGTTCAAATAAAATTTACACAATAAAAGATTCACAAAGGTGAAAGCAAATATTGACGCAGACCATAAACTAACACCATGAGTATTATTTGGGGTTGTTTACAATGAAGTTTTAATATCCGGAAGCTCATTGCTGTCAAGAATAAAAATCATGCTGTGGAGTTACACAGAAATAAAATTATTCAGGGGAAGTAAAAATTGTGGTAAAAGTCTTCAGATAGGTGACTAATGATTTTACTTCAGTTCCATAATTTTGACTTAGTAAATTTTACCTTAGAAAATACAGTTTTCTTAAGTAAAAGGTCTCAGTAACTTATAATTCTAATTCAAAATCTCTTAGTTTTGACCCAAGAAATCATAATTTTCATGTTCGCTGCCCACATGCATCAATGAGCCTTGGCCGCCCATGACCCTGTCGCTGGTGCACCACTGTTCCTTCCTTGGACCACTTTTGATAGATACTGACCACTGCAGACCGGGAACACCCCACAGAGCTGCAGTTTTGGAGATGCTCTGACCCAGTCGTCTAGTCATCACAATTCGGCCCTTGTCAAAGTCATTCAAATCGCTTGCTCTTTTTCCTGCTTCTAACACATCAACTTTGAGGACTTGCTCGTTAATATATCCCACCCACTAACAGGTGCCATGATGAAGAGATAATCAGTGTTATTCACTTGACCTGTCAGTGGTCATAACGTTATGCCTGATCGGTGTAAATGTTTCTGACAAATAAAGACGCACCTGAAAATTATACAGTTTTTATGTTTTTCAATCACCGCAATTGTTTCATGACCACTGTTTTACAAAGTAGGACTGACCTGTTAAAACTACATTCACCAGACGCTTTATTAAGTACACCTGTTCAACTGATTGCTAATGCAAATATCTAATCAGCCAATCACATGGCAGCAACTCCATACATTTAGGCATGTAGACATGGTCAAGAATCCGAGAACCAGAATGGTGAAGAAAGGTGATTTAAATGACTTCGAACGTGGCATGGCAGACAAGCTGGTCTGAGTATGTCAGAAACTGCTGATCTACTGGGATTTTCCCACACAAACATCTCTAGGGTTTACACAGAACGATCCAAAAAAAAGAGATAATACTGTATGTGAGTGGCAGTTCTCTGGGTGAAAAAGCCTTGTTGATGCCAGAGGTCAGAGAAGAATGGGCAGACTGCTTCCAGCTGATATGAAGGCAACAGTAACTTAAATAACCACTCATTAAACCATGGTATGCAGAAGAGCATCTCTGAATGCATATAACATGTTGAACTTTGAAGCAGGCCGGCTACAGAAGCAGAAGACCACATTGGGTACCATTCTATTGGACAATAGAAGATTGGAAAAACATTGCCCGGTTTGATGAGTCTTAATCCCTGCTGCGACATTTGGATGGTAGGGTCAGAATTTGGTGTAAACAACATGAAAGCATGAATCCACCCTGCTTTCTATCAATGGTTCAGGTGGCTGCTCTTACTGTAATGGTATGGGGGGTATTTTCTTGGCACACTTTGGGCCCCTTAGTACCAACTGAATACCGTTTAAATGCCGCAGTCTACCTGAGTATTGTTGCTGACCATGTCCATCCCTTTATGATCACAGTGTACCCATCTTCTGATGGCTGCTTACAGCAGGATAACAAACCATGTCACAAAGCTCAAATCATCTCAAAATTTTTCCAAAACCAGGTTTCTTGAACATGGCAGTGAGTTCACTGTACTCAAAAGTCCTCCACAGAAGAGGGTCCAACCTGATACTAACAATGTGTACCTAATAAAGTGGTCATTGAGTGGAAGCTCCTCATTGTTTATCCAATAACTCTCTGAATCACAAAAAACTGTATGTTTATAGGCTTAAATAAAGCATTTGTTAGAGCATTTAATAAAAACTGGAATCGTGAATTTGTAACATGTTGTTTGTGTGTGTTGTTTGTGAACCATGGACACCACACTTATGTGCTATGTGACTTAACAATATATCTGGCCAGCTCTATATTTATGCAAACATCCTGCACATTATACACCTTTGCTTCCTGCAAGTCTTGAACTCTAGATAAGAACATGAAATGTAAAAGTGCTTTTTTGATTTTTTTGTAAAGTTGAATAGACATAATAACGCAACATAGCAGTCTATTCATGGAGGTATTGCACACATTTTCATTTAAAAATACTGCTTTTGTATCAAAGTAACACATAAGAGAGAAATTGTATTGGGCTGCTGGTACTTGGAAAAAGGGATTTAGGAGTGTGTGTGTGTGTATGTGTGTGTGTGTGCGTGTGTGCGTGCGTGCATTCAAGTGTGTATTCCCAGGGCTTGGACAAGCTATCAAGCATCTATCCATCCTTTGTAACAATCAATATTTATAAACCCCCAAGGACCTGTGGTATAAAGCATATAAACAAGCAGTGGAGTAGAGCAAGACAGACCACCAAGCAAACACATGCAGATACACACATAAAAGTAACAATATATTAAAGTGCACCTGCAATCAAACACATTAATAAAAGAGAGAGGGGACAGAAAGATAACTGGAAAGAGATTCAGCAGATGGTCAATATTTTTTCAGAAAAGTTCATAATCACATAAAGAATATTGTAATTAGGTTCTCAGAATACCTCCTTGTGTGATTTGCTTTATGTGAAATCAGATGAAACAAGAAGTATTGATTATCATTACAATTCTACATCTTATCACTCCCCCAATGATGCTGTCAAAGAAAATAAAAAAAAAACTAGAGTTGTTTGCACTTGATTACATATGGTTTTATGTCACTACATTATCTATTGTAAGTTGTCTTAAAAAAAAAAAAAATCAACTGTTGAACAACCAAGTGGCAAACGTGTTCCTGGTACAGAGATACAGTCTACAGATGTTAATGTTCTGTTACATTTTTATTTCATTACCTTACAAGATAGAAACAAATGAAACCACAAATGTGTCACGTGCAAAAGTTTGAGCCCCTTATTAAGTCACTTCTGTCCGGGATTGTCTTTTGTGATGAGATTGCTTGTAAGTTTTATCTCTGATGACTTTTCCATTTAGATTATGTCTGCACAACAACACTGCAAAGTAGAAAATTACTCAGGCACCACCACGCCCAAGTCAGGTACACCTTCCTGCAGCTCCTCTACAGTGATAAGGCTTGTTGCCAAGGAGACATGCATTTTTATAAAAATATTTTCACTTCCCTTTAAGCGTCATTTCTTAATGATGTTTTTAGACTGAATATTTGTTTGATGGAAGCATATCTCGACATCTATATCCTTTTGCAGAATTATAAGCATCAGTTTGCCTTCTTTTTAGGAATCCATGTTTTTTGACTATTAGAAAAAAGGTCTGAAGTATCAGAATCTGACAAAGATGACTGGTGACAGTTCTACACAAATAAATTAAGGCCTGGTGATGAACTTAGAAAAAAAAATGCACACTGCAAAATTACATACTTACTTGAAGGTATTTTTATTTATTTTGTTTATTTATGGGGCGTGGGGAGCAAATAAAGGCACATATGACGCTATTAACTTCCAGCTTTATTGTTATATCAGAGCTACTGGAAATAACTACATACAAATATAAGAAATGCAGTTTTCCATGCATGTCATAGCTAATTTGTCAAGTGTCACTTGGCTACAGTTACAATGGTGAGGTTATCCCCACAAAGTCAAAGATAGTGTATATACAGGATACCTTTTAATGTGCATGTTGTGTCA
The DNA here is from genome assembly GCA_015106735.1 of Paratilapia polleni. Lineage (NCBI taxonomy): Eukaryota > Metazoa > Chordata > Actinopteri > Cichliformes > Cichlidae > Paratilapia > Paratilapia polleni. Next base: position 8,826 of record VUQI01060733.1, read on the forward strand.
TCAAAGCAGGTGGAAACATAGTGTGTAATTAACATGTCATAATCAATGTGGGGGAGTTTGACACCTTGTAATCACTGCACTGAGAAACCCTAGCCCCAGGACATACACGTGCATACACACACACACACACACACACACACACATGCACACAAATGGAGAAAGACATTTTCAGCCACACAAACACACACAAACCTGACAGCCTTCACAAACATGCATGCACATGCACCTGCATGCTCAGCTGCTCAGGCTTGAATACACACTGGAAACACACACATATTCACACACAGAGGGCCTGTTTAATATCATTTACATAATGAGAGAGCAGCCACAGTAATAGCTTTTCCTTTCTCTTATTATCATAATTTCACCCTGGGCACCAAATGACAGAAAAGGAGAGTAAGGGAGAAAGAAAGAGAGAGAAAACACAGCAGAAGTGTCTTGTCCTTGTTACCATGAAACAATTCTTCCTCAAAGTCAAGGCCAGTTACCCCCATTATCATCTGTTTCTGTCAGTCTCTGTCCCCTCAGTGTTGTTGTTCTTTCTGTCTTTCTGTTTTTTGTTTGTTTGTTTTAATTGCTAATGATCAAGTTATTCCCTTGCATACTAGTCAATTCTACATATTAAACTGTATGTTTCTGATTTGCTATAAAGTATTTTGATGTTTTTAAATAATTTTACAGGTATTTAGAGTATGACTCATAAACCAGGAAACAAAATCTTGAACAAATAAATACATTTTACAAATGAAGAACATTTGCTCTCCCTGTGTATGAAATAAAACAGGCATATTTTTTTTTAATCACAAGTAAATTCATTTAGTGTTAATACCCAACTCCAGTTGAAGTTCATTAATTGAACATCAGTGTAATAATATTTATTAATTCAGCACTAAATAAAATATCTCCTATAAAGTTAAAGAAAAAAGTCTGCATCTCTTATAAAACTGATACAATAAATTAACTATTTTTAAATACAGGATTCATGTGAGATGATCAAAAGTTAAGTGATCACAGTGTTTTTTTTTTGTTTTTTTTTACATTCTGCCAAAATTCTTCCTGTCCACTTTACGCCCTTTTTCTTCTTTCTTAAGCAATTGTACACCACAAAACCACTCATGTCGTAATTTCAAAAAGGCAGGTACATTTTTAAAATCAATGTGTAAATGTCTATGAACTCCTATAAAGCCCCAAGAGGAAAGTGGGGTCATGTTCTACTGAAATCTAAAGAGTAAAAGACATATCGGACTCCTGTGTCTGTGTGTGTCTGCAGAATGTCATTGATTTCTGACAAAAATAAGATAAAAAGACCATATTTCATCCATAAAAGACAGATCAAGTGTTGGACACTGAAAGAAAGAAAAGCAGGGGAAGAAAGGATGAGGCTGGAGGGAGAGAAGAAGTGGATGCACTGAAATGTTTTAATTGCGCCTCTATTTTTGTTGTTTCTTAACGTTATCTTCTCCTCTTCCTTATCTTTATCAATCCTTTTCTTTCCCTACCTTCCCCTTTGATCCTCATTCATGTCATTTTTCTCTTTACACCCCCTTCCTTTTCTCCCTCTGTCCTATCTACTGTCTTTTTCCCCATTATCATTCCTCCTGGTTTTCTCTCTTTTTTCTAACACTTCTCTTTACTCTCCACTTGTCTCTCTCTTGGTTCTCTTCTTTCCTTACATGGTCCCTTCCTTTCCCTCATCCTCTTTTTTCCCCTCTTCTCCTCTTCAGTATCGACAGAGGAGGTATGCATTTTGCTAAAACATTGGCTGATGAATCATTGATGTTGGTGTTGAGGTTTCAGTGGCTCTGGGGCAGCCGGATGTAAATAAGTGAGGACTAGGCATGGAGTATAGCTAGCTGATATTCAGCCCTCTATCTGAAACATTGATGAGATATGCATGGGAGTGTGTCTGTGTGTGTGTGTGTGTGTGTGTGGACACTCTGGGCCTTCTGTGAATGCTATTTAAGAAGGCCAGATATGACAGTTGTTTACAATTTGGTCCAGACACTGAAGAAGTAAAGGAGGAACATGGGGATAAAGAGAGAAGAGGATGACACATGAATGGGGTAAGGAAGAAGAAGGAGAAGGCAGCAAGGAACCAATATCAGATTAGATAGATTACAAAAACATGAATCAGAGAGACATGTCACGATAACTGGCAGCCACTCACACACGGGTCACAAAAGGGGCCATGCCCCCCATGTTAACCATATTCCCACTGTAGACACTCCCTTAATGATGCAAGTTTAACTATTAGAAAGAGAGGGAATGTCTGCTGTCAGCCTGCATCTAACTTTACAGGAATCTGAAGATATAATATACACCGATCAGGCATAACATTATGACCACCTGCCTAATATTGTGTTGGTCCCCCTTTTGCTGACCATACGCAACAAACTGCGATGCACTGTGTATCCTTTCTATCTGAACCAGCATTAACTTCTTCGGCAATTTAAGCTACAGTAGCTCGTCTGTTGGATCAGAATGTATATAAACACAAAATATGTAAAACACAAAATATTTTACAAGCATTGAGTAGCTGGTTAGCTATAAGTTATCACTTTCATAATAACAGTATGTTGTAAACTTTTACTTTTCTCTTATTTATATGAATCTGACACCATGATCAGTAATGGATGATGTTTTTGAAAAATACCAGAGAATGTATAAAAATGTATCAAATCCAGAAAAAAAATCCACCAAGCACATTCTCCACTTTCAGTTTGCATGTCCTCCCTCCCTGTGCCTGCGTGGGTTCTCTCAGGGTACTCCCACAATCTCAAGACATGCATGTTAGATTAATTGGTGAAATGTTTAGACAGGCATTCAGCGTCCTACAGGACAACATCTTCCATTTTATTTGAGACTGCAGTTTTTTTCCTTAAAGGAAAAGAAAGAAGACTTAAGGATCCTTGAACATTATCCTTACTTGTGATGGATTTCCTGATCTATCTAGCCATTAGCTCCCAAAAACCCATGCACACACATACAAACACACAGACACAGACACACACACACCCCTATCATAGCCAACCACTGTTCCACACCTTCACTTAAAGCACTTTTCAGGCCTCTTAGTGCCTCCCTCCCTGCATTGAGCACCATTAATACAGTCATTTAGTCCACTAATACATCAGTGCGGTCAGTGCTGTTACATTATGCATCATTTGGGGTCAGTGCACAGTGAACTGTACTGGTCTTGACTCTAACCACACATTGTAAAGACATTATCCATTTCCCACAGAAAACAACACTGACGCAGTGATGAGTGATTTAAGAAGACATGCGTTGATGTGCCAGTAAATACTCTACACACGTATATATATATATATTTATTTATATATATATAAATATATAAATAAAAATAAATAAATACAGAAAATAATATTTTTTAGGAACATTTAAAATGGAATGGAGCAATTAATGTTGAACAAAATTAACATGATTAGACTAGTATTGCACATTTAAACAACATTTGTACCAGAGTACCAAGTGAGAACTCTCTGGGGAACAGATTCTATTTGTAAAAACAAATGGGCACAGATCGAATCCAACATCCCCTAAACTATCATTATAAAGGGAACAAAAGTTTAGGTTAATAAAATGAAAAAAGCAGGAACTGTATAATCATTTACCACACCTGATACAGGCGGTCACACCTTAAAGAGCTGAACTACATATCTCCCTTTTAAAAGAGGGTGCACAGTTTTCAGTCAGATGACTGCGACCTTGAGGAAGGCTGGGTGTTATTTGACTATTAAACTATTCTCCATTTTTGCTAAACAAACTTGATTTTTTTAAAAAAAGAAAGAAAGACTTGTTTCCCTCTCAGGTTGCCGTTCCTATACCACACCGACAAGTTTTTAGCTTGACTTGTAGGAAATGTAATGGCTGTAAAATAATGACACCATTACTGCTGAGATCCCTATAAGTCTTGCAGTTGCAGTGCAATTCTATCAGCCACTGGGTACAATGTTTTCCAGGCAAAATTAAGGCTTGACTGCAACTAAAACAGGAAGAGGATAGGTGTTTTTCCTTTCCTCAACAACTGTCTTTCTTCTGGTAGCTAAAATGGCAGATGGTGGAACAACTGGAGTGACTGTGGAAACTCTACCAAGCAAAAGAAAAAAAGCAGGGAAATAGCAGTTAAAAAGTTGCATGCTTAAGCAGGGGGAAAACATTTTCCATAACAGCTAGTGTGCATTAGATTTGAGCATATAGAGCAGTTATATTCCACTTTGCATGAAACCCCTAAATATGAAATCCGTTCTGCTCACTTGTCATAAAAGGAGGCTGGAGCATATCCTAGCAGGCTTCTCCAGAAATCACACACATACAGTAAAAACTTTGAGTCTGTCCCTGTTTGTTTCTTTTGTATAGAATTTCAATTCCATAAAAGTTAACCCACAGTATTACACTTCATATAACACCTTACAAATGCACAGCACTTTCAATTTTGCATGAGTAAACTCTAAATTTTTAATTTCTACAGTACAAATGAAACCACTGCTGGGACTAATCTCTTAGCATGGAAACACATGCACACACACATACAAACACAAGTGCAGCTCTTAACCACACAGTAAAACCCCATTATCTTTTAACCACAGAAAACAACAGCGCCTTAAGGTTAAAAAACCAAACTCTCTGAAGCCCATTAGCTATTCACCGCAGGGCAGAGCACTTTAGACTGGTGGTGTATACAGTTAACCACAGTATCTGAAGCACATTACCTACTTACCACAGTTTGTGTGTGCATGTATGTGTGTATGCTTGTGTCTCTCTCTTGTACAGTATGTATCTGGGGCTCATGTTAGCTATGTGCGTGTGCATTTTAACATTTGTCAGTTACTGAGTATGCAAGTGTGTCTTACTGTTTCCTGGCTGTGTGTCTGTGTGTATACATGTAATACGACACTTTAATGAAAGGAAGAGAAAGACGAGGGTGAAAGAGACAGAAGCATAAGAGGAGAGAGATGACAGAGGAAAATATTGAGCGACGTAAGGGGTAAAAAAAAAAAAAAAAAAAAAAAAAAAAAGGGAAATAAAAAAAAAAAAAAAAAAAAAAAAAAAAAAAAGGGCAGTGTTTTTCAAAAACTCTGTTATCAGATACCCACATCCTCTGTGCGGTAACAGGATGCATATTATTACCGCTATTAGTGTTGTTGGTGGTGACATTTTTGTTACAGCGGAACTGTCTCTGGAGTCTGAGTAAGTGGTTAGTGCGCTGCCCTTTTGTCCTTTAGTCATTTTTATCTCTTCGCTAGTTGCCTTGCATTAGAAAAGAAAAAAAGTCTACTATACACAACTTTGATGTAGAACCGAAAATAGCATAATGCACAAAACTAAACATGGAGTCATCTGTAATATACTCTAGACAATGAAGTAAAAAATGTGCTGTCCCTTAACGCCATTTGTATGCAGATCATACTAAATTACAGCAACAACGCTGGTGTCTAGGAGGCATCATATTTGCCCGAGGCGCCATTAACATTTAAGTATTTATTTAACAAAACATCCCCCCCCAATTTCCCCAGTAGTTTTAGGCTATTTAAAACAGTTCATCTCAACAGGTTTCCAGTTGGCCAAATTGTTTGCTTTGGATTTGCCTTCCTTTTGGCAAATACACAACAGGTTGGGCTATTTTCCCATCAGACCTAAAGGCATTTAAAATATATGCTCAATTTGGGGTGGGAAAAGAAATAGCTAAATTGACCTGACCATGAGATTTCTGTGGCATAGTAATAATTGCACTCTCTTTGAAAACTGCTGCCCTTGATTTCTTCAAAAGAAAAACAGATTAACACAACAGTTTTACTGTTTGGTCCACACAAAGCTCATAATAAGTCCTAAGGAATTTCCCTTACAGTCTAATGAATAGAATGGGCTGCTTAGAATTAATTTTTCTATATCAGGAGACTAATTGTGGAGCCTTTCTGCAAGGTTAGTCGACAAGGGAACTATGAAAATAGCCTGATACACTTAAGGCATTCTGCTGGTGGTTGATTTGAATGTTTCTGAGTGCTCGGCAGGGGAACGTCTTGTAATTGCAGCCTAAAAGCTCCCACAGCAGCAGTATATTTTTGTTTTTGACCTCCAAACTCACCAAATCAGTCTCGGATAAAGTAACTTATACAACAGATGGAGAAATGGGAAAAATGAATGTCTTTCAGGTAATCAATTTTATTTCCTGGCTATCCAAACGTATTTCCCAATTGTTTAAACTGCAGCTCGTTTTGACAGCTTGTTTTAATCATTTCACTTAGCTGACATGTTTGTTTTGCAATAGTTTTAACATGGGATTTAGATTTATGTCAACTTCTCAAACTTTTACAGAGAGATGCTGTGTTGGGAAAGTGTCCAGCTGTGTAAATTTAAACAAAAAAAGACAACTTGTTTTCAGTTGAAGAATCCAGAGTAGGTCTTTGCAGTGTGTTTGAAACAGCTGCGTCATTTCGGCGCAAAGCAGATACTATTGATATTCTCATTAAACCCCTCTCGTGTTTGGTTTGGGCCAGAGATGAATGGACTAATGTTCATTGTGGGGATGCTGCTAATTGGTACTTATAATCTGAGGACTCAATTTTCCATTATGCGTGCGAATGTTACTGTCATTTGTATCCATCCGTCACTGTCTATGTGTTTGCTGTACTGAGGCAATCCGGCTGCGGCTGAATGTTTTTGTGATCAAACATTATTGACTCCCACGGTCGATAATCCTGGCAACAGTAGTTCCTCTTTCCAGCTAGAACCACACATTGCAAAGCAAGCGGGGTAGCGATGGTGGTGGTGAGGGGCAGGGAAGGCTTTTTCTCCGAGCTTTGAGTAGGAGCTTCGTGGTAATGCCGGCAGTCCTGCAGGTAGACGCGCTCACGTGTGTGTTTGTGTGTGTCCATTCGGGGATGGAGAAGTGCTGCTCTGTATTCGAGTGATCTGTTTCCAGTCATTTCAATCACAAGAGCGATAACTCAAAGTTTCTCTTATCTTGCTGGCCATTAGTTATACATTGGTTATATTTCTTTTCTGTCTCTATTTTACTGAATTCTCCACTGTATTTCAGTCCTTTTCCCCACTTCCCACTGTGCACTCTCTTTTGCATTTCCATTGGAATTAATCAAGCATGTTCTTGTGTGGTTTGACTTCATTATATCATAATGAAGTTTAGCCTCAGGTGCAGCGAGGGAAATGGGTTAGCCTGAGAGTAGCCTTGCCCTTGCACACCATTATCTGAAACTGGTTTTTACACAATGAGCTGTAGAAAAGATTATTCACAAAAGAAATTTCCTTTTCAACCCCCTCCTTTTTATCTGAGTTTTCCTGTCAAAATCTAAGTTTAATAAAAGTTGAAATATTGGGATATTACCATGTCATCTTCCTCTGTCTCGACCTTTGTCATTCTGTTTTAAGCCAACATGGGGCCTATTGCTTCATCTTGTGCCTTTTCAGTCCCAGTAATGAGCCATTTTGCGGCTCTTAACATCTGCCAAACTTGGAACATTTTGAATGCGAGACTCATCTTCCATGCATGAGGAGTCAGGCATCCTTTGATTTGCCCTCTTTTCTTTGCTTCTCTTTCGAAGCGCTCACCGCTATACTTTGTAGACTGAGTATGCTGAAAAACTTTCTTAGCCCACTTTTGGCAGCGGCCCTGTATGATGAGAAGTAATTTGGTGCTTATTCTAAACAGGGTTTTTTCCTCTTCTTGGTATTCAGCATCCCTCCTTCTTTGAAGAGGCGCTGTGGCGGTGGTATGGAAGGGGGGGGGGGCTAATTTGAAACCCAACTTTTCTGTGGGCACAATGAGGTTTGTCCCAAAGAAAACACTGCTTTAAATTTCAATGCCCCTCAATGAAAACATCTGGCTTTAATTTAGAGCTTAAAGTGAACTTTACCCTTGTCAAGAACATGAGGGGTGGGGTGTGTGCAAAAGACAGTGAGGGAGTTGAATAAATGGTTTTGCAGGTGTAAAATTCATGAGAAGCAGTCTAGTGGGGTAATTACCAGGGAAAGATATCCCCGTCTTAAATTACCATGTCATTCTCCCAATAAAGCTGAATGTTTTCATCTTATTCCTACTTTTACTGTGCGTGTAGCACCAGCAGCAGGAGGTTATAAAAACGCAAATCAAGTAGCATTTCAAATGGTATCCTCTCTTGCTCCATGCTAAACAAAAGTACACTGATGCACTGTAAGCCATAGATGGCAGAGTTGTGCATTTCACTGACAATATTTTAAGCATTAAAGTTGTCTTTCATTAAGAGGAAGAAAATTATTCTTTCACTTAGTACAGTTACTAACATAATGCAGATAATGCTTCATGGGTAATTGTTGCCTAACAGTCTTTCTGGCAAGGAAGACGAAGCTATGTATCCTCCTTGTGCTGGCTGTCTGCTTGTGCTTCTCATTACTTCAGTGTCCAGGTCTTGTTCAGGGCTTGTTCAAGCTTGCCCTGGCTCTCTGTTTCTTTCTCTCAGGGACGAAGAGGTGAAACACTTCTTGGCCTTGCTGAGGTTATGGTTCGTCCTCTCTGAGCCCTTAGCTCATCCTATATAAATCTCATATCTGCTCCCAAGATCTTGCTGTCACGTCACTGCCATGGCTGCCTGTGTCGGATGCTAAATGGCACTTGAATCAAGATCTTATAACAACAAGAAATTTAGTTTTCCCCTCTGGTAATCAGCTTTCTCTCACTCCCTGTAGTAATAGGCACAGACACACATCCTTTTGAATGCTTTTGTCAAAGAGAGACCATTGTGGGCCTGCATATATTTTTTTCCCCCCCATTTGGCTTGCTAATTTCATATGCCCTATCAGACTAAATTGTGAGGGGGGGGAAAAAAAAAAGATGTTTCTTTTTTTTTTTTTTTTTTTTTTTTTTTTCAGATTTTTTTTTTTTTTTTTTTTTTTTTTTTTTTCTCTTAAATTTTTTTTTTTTTATTCTTTTTCCCC
>VUQI01060734.1:7492-23032 GCA_015106735.1 Paratilapia polleni
AGATGAGTTAGCTAAATCAAGACGCTGTTTTTCACGAGTCTTTGTAATATGGAGTCTTCATTGCCGCTCAGCAAAGAAATGCTGTCTTGGGAGACTCTAAAAGTACATTTTGTTGAAACATGTTTGTGTTGATCAATTTGATTCACATTTGGATGATACTGAAAAACATAACAAGGCTGTAAAATGTATATTGTCTTCTAATTCCAACTTGGGAGGCTGCCAACTTCTATCAAGCCAAGTGAGTTTGTTTCTTAAAGTGAACTGCATCTTCTCTAATTGTGAGGTGTTAATTCATCATCCAGCATTTCGGGGCTTGGGAAAAGTACCGGTAGTTATCTTCCACAATGTGAACTGAAGGAAGACTCATTTGCAGAGTCAAATGAACCAAAGATGATGCAGAAAGGATCTGGCTGTTGATTAGAGGTAATGACTTTTAGAGGCACTCTCAAAAATTGCCTGACCACAAAGGTATCATTGTAGCACATAATAAAAAATGTGGATTAAAGTTGCTAAAAAGAAGTGTGAATGTGTCGAAGCTCTTTGTCAGTATACAGAAAGGCAACACCAAACTCTAGAACAAAAGACATGAGGGTACACTTTTGCAAAGCAGTTGCCCCCTGAAGTTGTGTCATCATGTCAATGCAACCATAGGCAGAAATTACACAGGGGATAAAAAGGTGTAGCTCCCCTTTTTCTTTGAAAAACAGATTTGCCCTCCTCAGTGCATCTCTGAGGAGGGCAAATCTGAAAGTATATAATTATCTTATATTAAATAATATTACATGCAGTGAAAATTGATGGTTTCAGTAATAGTTGGAAAACAATAAATTTGTAAAGTGTACCTGACAGTGGTTTGGTGGACTGCCTACCATTGTCTAACTCTTTTACTTTGCACACTGTAAACAAAGGATGTGTGAGACCTTGTCATTTACTTCTACCACTCAGTAAAATTAAACATACAGTATTCACTGTTGTAACCAGCTATACTTTATTAGCTCTGTCATCAAATCTAGTGCTTCAGTGCAGCCGCTATATTATTATTATGGGCCAGCTTTGTCTCCTAATGTATTTTTATGGAGGCGGGAGGTCTGTGCACATTAAAATCATTATAGCACACTGAATTTTCAACCAGTTTTCTAGTGCTTTTGTGTGTTTTTTATTTCTGATTCCAAATACCAGTCAGGGTATATTTGGACACCACTGACATTCTTCAAAAACGGTGCAAAATTGACTACCCATCCATTTATTGTGTATTTAGAATCACTAATTAAACTAACATGCATGTCTTTGGACTGTGGGAAGAAACTGGAGCACCCCGAGTAGACCCACCAGTCACAGGGAGAACAAAAGCCCCACGAAGGTCCAAACACAGAACCTTCTTACAGTGAGACAACCTCGGCACTCGGTAAAACCTTAAAATCTAATATTAAAATTACTGTTTAATCTAATTTCTCTTTGTATTTGGCAGAACTCCAACTGCATCTTGATATTGCACCTTAAGATAATGTACAGTTTACAAAACATACAATGTACCTCTTTGGCAAAAGGTACACAGTTTCCTCAAAGTCCAATGAGTAGTCCTAGGGGGTACATACAAAAATGGACTTTTACTGTACCCTCATTTCTGAGCCTGAATGACTATAAATAGCTCAGCCATTACATCTTTTCTTTAATTCTTTCCCCCTTGGACGCCTACTAGGAGTAACCCTTGAAGCTCTTTTCTGAACTGAGTGGTTTCTTTCATATTTCAGGCCTGCTTCCAGAGCAAAATGACTTGGTGTGGAGAAGTTAGTGAAGCTGATCTCTGCCTATACAGTTTACTAGGGCTACCCTTGTAAAAACCTGGAACCTATTCTAATGGTTGTAAAACCACATCTTTACTGATATATACTGAGGTGTCAAAACTGATCATTATGGGTACAGAGGAGGTCATCAAATGTCGTCTCTGTGGGGTAAAGAGTTAAGAAAAGCTGTGTTTCTCATGAAATCTCTAACCCTAAACTCACTATCTACTATATGAACATATACCCTCCATTTTGGGAACGTCACCATTTTGTGTGTGAAACGCATGTAAGTGTGCATAACACCAAACACCACAGGGCGCATCCATGCCAGGGAACATTTTCACACCTCAGACATCTGCATTTTACACCTCAGCGTCAGTCTGGTGGATCTCCAAATTGGTCAGTACAGTCAATCCAAAGTATGATTGGCTCTGTGCAGGCAAAACAACAAACACTTACATCCTACATACAAAGAGCCCTAATAATCTTTACTTTTACCCTTTTAATCTGCCAGCAAGTGAAGTTTATCTTATATGTCAATATATGTTTTTCCTCAGATGGATGTGCAAATTTCTAATCTACAGTCCTGATTGGAAAATGTTGCAGGGAAATATAAATGAAATGAATACGGGGTGTTTCAGTACCAGTAGGAGACAACTACTTTTTGTTCAGCCTTTCATTTTAACAGTGAAGCCGATTCATGATCAGTATTTATGTCCTTTCCAACTATCGATCCGTCCGTTGGGCTCAGATATAGAGCTGTTTTTGTTTGAGGGAACTCTTGAAGAATAGTGTACAGTGGCTGGTATTGGTGGAATAGACAGACTGCATCCTGGGAGCTCATTTGTAAAGAGTACAGGTGTGTGAGGAAAAAGCAAGGAGACAGGTAGGAACTGGTGATGGATGATGAGGGTACACAGTGGACCAGTGACAGGAGAACATCAGTAGTTAAAGCGTCAATGATGTATTGGGTTTTGTAGTTTTACAGCACTCAGCTGAAGTTGAAAGTAGTTTGGGGGTTGCAGCAGCCCACACCCAGTGCATTGCTTTGTCATATTTAGTAGGCGTGATGCTTTTGAAACATTATTGTCATGCATAATCAGTCATCAGGCAGCTCACTGGAGGCTTTTTTGTTCCTCCAATCAAAGAGCTGAAGGGAAGCCGACTGACAGCGCAGTATTGCAAACTGTATGCAAGGCAAATTCCCAGGTCCTACCTGTTTGATATTGCACTATAATGTTTGTGCTGTGTAGGTGTGTGTGTGTGTTTGCATTTATAACTTTACCATATCCTGCTAATTCTTGCTCAAAATGCAAACTCCTTCACCACCAGTGTCCTGCTTTACCTTCACACACATTTCTAGGCTTAAACTGCCCAGAGATTAAACAGAGCTTCCTGCTGTTGTCACCTCCAAAAGAACACGTGACCAAATACCTCGCTGAAGGGCACCTTAATACTGAAGGTGAGCCTCTGTCAGCTTTGTTTGCCTTCAGGGACGAATACGTCTTTCTCCGTTTGATAAACAAAGTCATAAACACCTCCATACATTTTTTTGTGCCCATTAGCCTTTGTAGGTGCCAAACTTGATTCTGTTGAATCATTTTCTGAACCGCGTACCCCATTCAGGGTCACAGGAGAACTGGAGCTTCACGCAGCTGGCGAGAGGTGGGGTACACCCTGGACAGCTTGCCAGCTCGTCGGCTTAAGACAGTCCAACCTGTGACAGGAGACTTAAGCTACTCACTTCATCAGATCTCAAAAGACCTGATCAGTACTCTTCAGACCAGAACAGGTGAACAATATGAAGTACTATAACCAGTGTTAAAGTCTGTATGGGGATTAAGGTATACTGGTGTGAGGGGTTAGGCCAAGGGGCTTTCACTTGAGAAAATGGGGTTCTAATCACGTGGAACTGAATGGCAGCATCAGCATACATTTTCTGTGTACTGTATGAAGCAGGTGTGGATGCTGGTCTGTGGTAGGGGCTTAGAACAGAGGCGGGAGGCTACAGAAAGAGGCGGTTTACCGTGAAATTCTTGATTTTTTTTTTCCCCCTTTCAAGGTTTCTGGGTGTTGCACCTTTAGCTACTTTTATTTGCTGACATGTAATTTGGAGAGGAAAGATTTCTGTTCCTGCAGCTCACTCTGTTGGGTTTTTTTCCCTCCCTCTCTTGTGGGACATTTTAAGAGTCCTTGGGGGCCTTCTAGTGGTCGCAGGAGCTCTAAGCAAGCTGGAAGGACTTTGGGATAGGTCACTTATGTGTTGGGCTGGGTCTACTGACACAATGTTAATGGTATAAGATGCTGATGTTTAGCAGTTTCTATTAATTTGATACCAAGCTGTCTGTTTCCAATTAGCAGGCTACTAAATACAAAATACTGCAGCAGCTCATGGCTAAAGACTTCCATGAAGCTGTGGCCCATATTTTAGTTACAATCATGTTACACAATCAGCTAAAATTAGTTTTGGTTTGTGTAGTGTGCAGCAGCCTTCCTTGACATTCCCTGTTTGTGCCAAGCTCACACTCAATCACTCAATCACAGACAGTCAACACACAGAATAAATCAATCACATCATGATTAAAATTGTTCTACAGCCATCCCGCCCAATGAAAATGAAATTGAGAGTGATACGATGGTGTTAATATTCAGCACAAAGGAGCTTTAATACACACTTGAGACCTAGAAAAGGCATTTATGTCTAGACACTTTCCAGACTCCTGCCTAGTCACTCCCACTTCTTCAGTCTACCAAATCCAGTGGGAGAATAATAATTGTTCTCTTATGCTGACAAAATTGTTCTGATATGCACATAATTAGCAACAGGAATGATTTGCTATAAGTGCATATGCAACAACACTAACACATAAGCATCCCCAAGTGGGTAAAAGCAAACAAACTATAGAACAACATAATTTTGCTCAAGAAAACGTATCCGCACGCATCACATCTTAGTCCATTTTCAATTCATTTAAACAGCGTGTGTCTTGGACCGCTGAATTTTGGGTCGATGCTTGTCACGGCATGACATCATACTCCTGCTGAACTGAGGTCTGCTGCTGCATCATTGTTTCTGGGCAGCAAAGAGCCTTTTTGTCTCTTCTGCAATGAAACAGTGCCATCTATGGAAATACCAGCGAGTATCAGCCTGTGGCAGCCTTTCCCCTCAGTGGATATACTGTTAGGGGTTTTGTGCTGTGTGCTGCAATTTCTATTTGTTTACAACTACTTAAAAAAAGGAAAGTATGCGACTTCGGTTGCTTTCTATATATTTTTATCTGACCTGATTTCGATTCCCTCTCAGAGTCTTTAAGAGATAGAGTGTGAGAGAGAAATTAGTCATGGATAAATCGAGGGATTATGTGACTGTAAATATCTCTCTGACAGTTGGAAATGGTGCTAATATGTCAGGCTTGGCTGCTGTCAGTCATACTTAGGGGTTGTTGCAAAGGCTGGTCCCTTCAAAGCTACCTTACGATTTATCAGACCTTTTTTCCCATTTTTGCCTTCCACTGAATGTGTAGGATGAATATGAGTATATGGGTTTTTAGCAGATGTAGGCCATAGTACAGATGGAAGGCTGAGAATTTTGTACTATTGCTAGTGGGATATTGAGAGCATGTCATGTTGTATTGTTTCACTCTGTGAACTTCATTGTTGAAAATAAGAGAAAAATACTGTTTGTTTGCTACTTTAAAGCACACAAACAATGCATTATAGAAAGTAAATCTTCTGAAATCACTCATGGGTATGTTTAGGGTTGGCAAGTAGTAATAATTTATACTGTACTAAATGCAGTGTTGTCATAGCAATGTTGTTTTTTGCTTTGATAATAAAATGCTATGCCTGTATCTGAACTGTTTTAACATAAGCACCGTAGCTTTTAACCTTACTAGATATCCAGCAAAGCCAGTGTGACGTCCAGCTGCGCCCATGTGAGAACAGTGCATGTAATGGTCCAGTGAATTCCCAGCTAGCAAATGGGATTCATGTGTTCTGCCTCCTACAGGCCTAAACAAACAAACAAACAAACAAACAAAGAACTTCAGACACTATCCACAGTTCATGTGTGGAAAAAGGTTTTAGTCCTATGGTTGGTCAGTCACTTTACTCCTGACTAAAACATCTCAATATTTGTTCGATTGCTACAAAAACTGGGGTAGCGTGATGGTTAGCACGCAGGTCCTGGGTTTGAATCCACCGGCCCGGCTGGGCCCCATATGTGTGCAATTTGCATGTTCTCCCCGTGCTCGCATGGCTTCCTCCCACAGTCACAAAGACATGTATGCATTAGGTTAATTGGTTTAAACTGGCTGTAGGTGGGAATGTTTGTCTGTCTCTGCAACATACTGGTCACCTGTCCAGGGTGTACCCTGCCTCTTGCCCTATGACAGCTCGGACACATTAAGTGGTAGAAGATGCATGGATGCTAAGAAAGTTTTGCAGCTGTAACAAATAATATCGTGCTCATGGTAAACATCAGATTGCTAACATTGTGGTGATTTTGTCTGGTGGAGTCACTATCCTCAAGTGTTTCTTTTCATTTTGTTTAGCAGTTGGTTAAAGCAGGTTGTCTGCTATTTTCACAGTTAGCAGTTTGATTCCTGGCCGCTCCACATGTCGCAGTGTCCTTGCCATTGCTGCGCTGTGAATGAGAAACACATTGTAACATGCTTTGTAGAACTGCTAGGTTTAAAAGGCAGACCATTTACTTTTAACTAATGTTTCCATCCTACAGCCTCCTATTTCTACAGCCGGTTTTATTCCTGGTAAGTTGGTAAGAATTGTCTGATACAACAGCACATAACAGTTGCCTCACCTCCCTGTTTCTGTTCTGTATTAAATAAGAAATGTATGTGCTCAACCTCTGCTGAGTGATCTGGGAATGAACTAGTGCCCAAGGATTCTGGGAGGCTAGGGGTCAGCTCTCAAGGGCCAAAAGCCTGTCAGTTTCCCTCACAGTCTTAGCCCTCAATTACTGAATCAAAGGCAGAGAGGAAGGCCAAATCCCACCCTGTGCCCGGTTGGTCCTCATCTCACCCTGCTAAACCCGACAGGCTATCTGTGCCTGCTTGTTCACTCACTCTAACTCGAACACACACTGAGCACAGCTCTTGGGAACCTTGCAAGTGAGCTGCTGGTTGCGCTCCAAAGAAACTTCAAAGTTCATTGCTCTTTCTCAGCAGGAGTGCAGATGGGATGAGTTCCCGATATCTCCTCACCCCTTTTTCCCACACACTCCCTCACATGTTGCTTATTCCTAAGCTGCTCCCACATGAATGCGTGAAGATGAGACATGTCAGTGTCGTTTTCATCCCTCATCCATTGCGTTATCTCCCTGCCTGTCCTGTGAAGAAATGCACTTTTCATGTTGTTATTTACTAAACAATTTCAAAGCTTATAGCATAAGTAGTGAGGGGCTTATCCCAGTAGAAAAAACTACTGCAGTGACAGCTGAAATATGAGTATGACTGACATCATTTGACTGGTTTATATGAAATGCACACCGGCTGTGAAAAAAGCCCCCCCTTTTTTTTCCTTGGGCGCAGCGTAGATTTAAGATGATATTCTCCAGACTATTTGGATGGAGGAATGAAGTGTAAATGCGCCCCAATTCTCAGGAGGAAAAAAAACTTAATAAAAATCAGCTTCAGTTAAGTTAGTGTGTTATAGTTTCTGGCAAGAAAAATTTTGATAGTAAATCCAGAATGTGATAGAAATACAGTCACGGTAAAAAGAAGGTACACCCTGTGTCAGTTCTCAGGTTTTACATATCAGGACATCATAAAAAAATGATTTGGTCCTTACCAGGTCTTAAAATTAAGTAAATACAGCCTGAGATCAACAACAACATGACATATTACACCAATCCCTTATTTATTTAACAAAAACTACGCCAAAATGCAGAAGTAGTGTGTGAAAAACTAAGTACACCCCATGGTTCAGTAGCCTGTAGGAAATAATGGTTTTCTGTGTGACTTTTTCAGTCTCTCATATGGTTGTGGAGGAATTTTGGTCCACTCTTTTTTACAATGTTGCTTCAGTTCATTGAAGTTTGGGGGCATTCATTTATGCACAGCTCTCTTGAGGTCCCACCACAGCATTTCAGTCAGGTTGAGGTCTGGACTTCGACTGGGCCATTGCAACACCTTGATTCTTTTCTTTTTCAGCCATTCTGTTGTAGATTTGCTGCTGTGCTTGGGATCATTGTCCTGTTGCATGATCCAATTTCAGCCAAGCTTTAGCTGTCGGACAGACAGCCTCACATCTGACTCTAGAATACTTTGGTATGCAGAAGAGTTCATGGTCGACTCAATGACTCCAAGGCCCCAGGTTTAGGTGTTTAGTTTTCATTAAATGTGGTGCTGTGCACTCTCTAAGACCACTGTTGATGTCTTTCCTCCTTTTCATTGTGTTAACACACACCTGAATGCTCCAGACCAGCAAACTGACAGAATTTCTGCTTTTATAGAGGTGCTCACACTTGCTGATGATCAGTTAATCAAGTGCATTTGATTATCAGCACCTTGCTGCTACTTACCCTCTTAATTCCTATGGAAGCGGTATGGGTGTACCTACTTTTTCTCACACTGCTTCTGCATTTTGGCTCAGTTTTTGTTAAATAAATAATGACAGCGTATAATATCTCATGTTTTGTAGTTCATCTGAAGTTGTATTAATCTAATTTTAAGACCTGCTAAGGACAAGATTATTTATTTTATGTCCTGATACGTAAAACCTTAGAATTGAAAGAGGTTGTAGTTTCTTTTTACCTGGACTGTACATGTATATACAGAGTCATGCAGCCTTACTTTTTTTTAATGTTTTCTGTACATTTATGTCATTAAGCCTCTTCCTAAAAACAAATAAAAAGAAAAGCCACGAGTGTTCAGTATCATTTATGTCCACCATTGAGTTGCTTGTTATAGACAAACAAACATTCATTTTATTTAAGACAAGTCACAACTTGCACTGCCCCTGGGATTTTGACTGTATCAAGTAGGATGAGAAAAGAAAGGCCACATTATACAAACCAAACTACTATGATGAAAAATTGAATTTGACGGCTCATTTTTGACCTTGGAAACAACAGTTGCAACAATCTCAGCTCAAGGCCCAGTAAGCCTACTTGCTTGTTCTTATTCTGTCATTGTCAGACTGAGTTTGCTCAGTTGTCAGTGAACAGTACAAGTGGAAACTTTTCCTGGTTATGAAAGCTTCTAGGACATCTCATCCATAAGGCTGATTCTTTATGTTGGGTTCACTTGTGGTAATCATAATGCTGGTGCACCGTTGTCTCCTGTGAATCTGCTAGGGAGAGGGACATAGGAATGGTGGACTGCACCACTAAAGGGGGCAACTGCAGAATGTATATACATTTAGTTGCTCATCCTGACATAGTTATATTAAAAAGGGGGACTGATGTCATTAAAATCCTAAGGAGTATACATCTAAATTCAACAGCTGACTGAACATATCCACTCAAGCTCCACTTCCTAAGTTCGTTCTTAGTCTTTTAACAGTGTCAGTTGGTTCCCTCGACTTTAAAAGAATGGCCAAGAAGTCCAACAGGTGCTGGGAATCAGGAAGCTTGATAAAGTTTAATGGTGACTGTGCAAACGTACCCGACGAGGACCAGCTTTGATATTTGATATTATTTTTTTATTTTAATTTTAAATTATCAGCCTTTATTTAATATTTGTTTAGACTTTCATCCAGAACACAGACAGTATAAAAGAGCTTCTGAGTCTAAAAAGTGAAACCAACTTGGGAGTGCCTTTAACCTGCATTCTTTTTAATGGCCAACGGGGGATAGATGTCAATTCCCTTGCTCTGTGACCTCAGGAAACACTATCTTGAGTCTCATACTGAATATGACATGAAGTTCATTTTGTAACTTCGTGTAACTTCATAAGAAACGAGGATTTTCCAGGGTGTGTTAACTGGCTAACGACTTGACAGTCACTGTTCATTAGCCAACGAGCGAGCGATGTCCATGGTTTCACAGCCTCACTCGTCACATCAGCTTTCACAAGATGGTGACGGCGAAAACACTCAGCTCAAGGCTTTTTAAAATAATTTAACTGTTCCACAAGGGTACCTTCTTAAACTGACTATAAAAGATAGACATGAAAAAACATCTGGTTGTATTCAATGAGACTTGAAACTACAGTTTAAGAGAGGGCAAGAAGGGCAAAGTCAAACTTGAACAACTCCAGCTTCACACCCTGCATTTACTGAAACTGCAGCTATAACTTCTCCGATGTTCTTCAGGCGATACTTTCTCACACCATGTTAATCATGATCATCCCTTATAAGCATCTACTTATTTGTCTTACTTCAGCAAGGCTGTACACTTGTTGCATTTCAACATGTCTAATTCAAACCGCAGCAGCCACATGAATATTTAAGAGGTCTCTGCTATAGCATAAACTGATGAGTACATGCCAAAAGGCAACACTGTGAGAGTGTTTCTCATTTCCTGTTTTGCCCATAATTCAAATCAGCTTCACTCTGCAGCGACTGCTGTTCTTGATGAGCTACACTGCTCCTAGATGTCAATGAGAGCAATGAATAGATTTTAATAGACATCGCTGGCTTTCATTACTCAAGGCGACAACTGTGTACATGTTGGCTTGTTTTTGCAGTCCTCTAACAAGCTGCCTTGCAGCACCATGGAAAAAGACTGCTGCTTAAGTGTGAACAATTGATATTTAAGTTAACAACATGCTGAATGAGGGAGGCAGGAGAGCTGTTGTAGTCTGATCCAGAGCCAAGCAGAGAGTGATTAGCTCTTTAGAGCCATTATTTACTGGTTTATGTGCTGCTATAGGTTGTTTTCCAAAGCCTTTGAATGTAAATATTTAGCAGTATGTGCCACATGTTCCTAATGCAAACTTCTAGTTTATCTTGATACAGTAGTTTTATATTATAGCATATGAATGCAAGCAAAGAGAAATATGAAAGCTACATTTGTGAAGTTTATTTTCACCATGCTGTCATTGGCATACACTGAAAATAATATGATTATAAGCATTAACAGGTCACTTTATTAGGTACACTTTGCTAGTACTGGTACATTAAAAGATGGACACGGTCAGCAACAATACTCAGGTAGGCTGTGGTGTTTAAATGATGTTCAGTTTGTACTAAGGGGCCCAAAGTGTGCCAAGAAAATATCCCCCACACCATCACACCACCACCACAAGCCTGAATTGTTGATACAAGGCAGGATGGATCCATGCTTTCATGTTGTTTATGCCCTACCATTCAAATATCACAGCAGAAATTGAGACTCATGAGACCAGGCAACATTTTTCCAGTCTTCTGTGGTCCAATTTTGGTGAGCCCATGTGAATTGTTGCCTCAGTTTCCTGTTCTTAGCTGACAGGAGTGGCACCCAGTGTGGTCTTCTGCTGCTGTAGCCCATCTGCTTCAAGGTTCAGAAATGGCCTTCTGCATACTTTGGTTATTTGAGTTACTGTTGCCTTCCTATCAGCTCGAAGCAGTCTGGCCATTCTCCTCTGACCTTTGACATCAACAAGGTATTTTCACCCAGAGAACTGCTGCTCACTGGATATTTTCTCTATTTCAGACCATTCTCTGTAAACCCTAGAGATGGTTGTGAAGGGAAATCCCAGTAAATCAGCAGTGTCTGAAATAATCAGACCAGCCTGTCTGGCACCAACAACCACGCCAGGTTCAAAGTCACTTAAATCACCTTTCTTTCATTCTGATGCTCAGTTTGAACTTCAGCAGGTCAACTTGACCATGTCTACATGCCTAAATTCCTTGAGCTGCTGCCATGTGATTGGCTGATTAGACATTTGCATTAATGAGCGGTTGAACAGGTGCACCTAATAAAGGGGCTGGTGAGTGTAAGTATCACCCCTGCTTTAAATGTTACAATATTGGAGCCTGATTTAAACAGAATATTTAGATAAAGCAAGTTAGTGATAAATGTAGTTTTTGCTTTATAAAAGAATAAATGTGGACGAGCAGTATTTAAGACAAAATGTTATTCAGTGGTTATAGTTTTATAACCTCTCTCTTTGTATACGTGTGTTAAATTTAATTGGCTTATAAAGAAAACTGTTATCACGGATGGGAGCTGGGGTTACTCACCGAAAGCATATTCACGGTTTGGACAGCCATTAAAATGATCTGAATTAGAACCACTGCTTTCACTTTTGCTGCAGAGCTGTTGTGACTCTTAATTCAGCCAATCACCGCACTCCGCATCACATCTTCACTCTTAGGCCGTTATGTCTTTAGCTAGAGCTTTGGACCAGCGAGACAATATCACGGCGGGTCAATGTCAATAGCCTCTCAGCCTGCTCCAACGACTGTTAGTTACAGAGTCATGACTCATTGTGTTTTGTGCTCTCCCCTAAGGTATAGCTGGTCTGGTCTGATGGACTGAAAACCAATAAAGAGAGGGCAGGAAGCTGGCTGGCTTACTCTGTCTCCTCTACTTTCTGAGCAGCAGCAGCCTGTGTTCGAATGATTTACACTTCTGTTTTGCTTTATTTTTTTGATGGTAGTGACTTTATTTCTGTATGTTTAGCTGTGATAGTAGGTTTAGATTAGAGGGAAGTCACCAGATCCTGCAGCCCTTTCTGGTCTTGGAATTTATCTCTAAAGGCTTTGAGAGCCAAGGATATTACGAGTGCTGTAACAGAGCACATGTTTATTATTATTATTATTATTATTATTAATAATAATACATCTTAAATAAAACTACCTGCCTGTACTAAACAAACTCTTCTGACCTCACAGTGATAAACTTGTATTTTTTCACATTTGGAGAACATTTGGCAAAAAGACAAAGCACAGCTTTATCTAAAGCTCTGTCTCAGTCTCTGGTATGTGTCAGTTGGTTTGGGTAGAAATGCACAGTTGGACCATCTATCACAGTTGGCAGAGAAATTGTTATTCTGCACTAAAAATAATCCCACTGTCAATAAGTGTTGACTTGTCAATGGCAGGTGTTGATTGGAGGGTTGTGTGTTTGCTTGTACATGGCTTCAAGAAAGGTGTTCCTAATACCCGAGGTGATGAAATTAATAAGCTGAGAAATGAGCTCCAAGTTAAATTAAGACACTTTAAAAAAAAAAAAAATGTATTTGAGGATAATAATAGCTTTGAAAGGCTTGTTTGCAGATGTCACAATGTTCAAGCAATCTGAAGACAATGAAATTGTTCCTTTGGATGATTTTCTGCCATTCAAAACCACGTTTGCTTCAGTCATGCAAAATGTGGCACTATTGTGCACGTGTGAACTTAACCAGATATGAACAGTTGCAATGCTGTTTAAGCAGATTAGCAAGAAGAAGAGCGATAAAGTGCAGAAGAGTGCTGGCAAAAAGCATTATGGGTGTGAGCTACTGTACGAAATAATAAAAAGCATGACTGTCTGAGAACAATGTAGGCCAGATTTCCCCATGTCCCTATATATCTACTCTTACAATATACGGTGTTGTACAGTAGCTTCCACTATCAGGTCCTGCATTAGATTAAACTGCAGTTGTGTAGTTTCCATTTAGTTTCCTATTCACTCATGTTGTTGGGGGGGGGTTTTGCCTTTATTTCCATTGAGATAAAACTTTCTCAGTTCTCGAAGCTTTTTAATCTCACTGTGACTCACTGAAAAATGTCTCTTTATTTGTATGATTTATCATTTTACATGCATTATGCAACCAAGCTAAATGAGAAAAAGAGCAAAAGGTTTTCAGCTAACGGCCGTACATCTCAATTAGCTGAAATTCCTCATTAGACAGCAGAGCCTTGAATGTGTACTCGGCTTACCCTTCCTCCTTTGAAGACCAAGTAGCATCCTCATAAAACAGCATCATTTTTGATGGAAGCACTTTGGCTGTAGTTGTCAGAGTTGTTGTGTTTTTTGTCTGATTCCTTTCACGGCTCCCCCAAAAGCAATGCCCTCCTCCACAGTGCCAGCTCCACCATTGCCCTTTTAATGAGCTGATATCCAGGCACATGGGAGCAGATGTTGCAAAGAAAACACACTGTGACGTGATTGTGATCGATGCGCACCTCCCACCATATCCACTGCATAATTTGGTGGATGGCATCAGGATAACAACCTGCATTATGTGGAGACAGCTGTCGCCACAGAGGCCAGGCAGCCACGGTATTGGCTCCCGCCTTATTTCAGGCAGAGGCGGGAAGCCAATTAGAGTGATTTACAGCTTGCTTGTGTCGTCACCACCTTGAAACCTGTGCTCCAGTCCAGCCGAATAAAATGCTTGGCTACCTGGATGGAAATAAGTGGGCAAGCGGGGGGGGCGGGGGGTGCTGGAAAGACCAGCAGAGTTGTTTATTGGCTAAATTTAATGTAATTGTGCTCCAGACAGAAGCTAATGTGAGCATATTCCTTAAGTGAAGGGAAGGGGGTCGAGTAAATAATGTTAAGCTGCATGTGCATGCAGGCTGTCTAATTCAGCCTTCATTATGTTGAATTTACTGTACGTTTCTGTGAACAATGCATAGCTTAACTTGGTATTTTTGTCTTCAAAATGCCATTTATGCATCACATTTTTCCTGCGTAAATAATCCCATCACTCTTTATCCACAGCTATATTCTTATAAGCCATGCGTAATGTATTTAGCCACAGACCTTTTCATATGAGTCCCTTTGTTTTGGATTGTTGTTAGTGCAGCCTTTTTTGCAGTCATCTATCATAATTAGGCTACCTCTTTGTAAAAGCAGAAATAGCTGCATTACCAATGATGATTGCGCTGTCTTTTTAAAAAAAAGAATCTGACAGCTTCAAAGATGTAAATGGGCGGTGGCAGCAGGTTTGAAGGTTTTGCGGTAATGAATCTGATACGCAGCGTCTGATGAAACGGTGAAGCAGATGGAAAACGAGAAATGGCAAGACCGTGTGAAATATAGGAAGAGGACCTGTGATTGACTGTCGCTGGTATTCCGAGCAAGCTTTGAAGTGTAAAATGATGATGGGATACATTTTCATTTAAATGTATTTGGACTTCCATCAACAGCTTGAGAGGTCACAGGAAAGACACCTCCCGCTGTGAGAGAACGGTTTAGTCAAAATACAGACGTTTGTAGCTATACAGTCACAGAATGTGACGTGGCAGCGAGCCAACAGGCTTTGTTGCTGTGCCTGGAGGCAGAGCCGTTTGTTAGAAGGTGGGATAAACTGAATTTGCTATTTATTTACACAATGCTGCTTATTAATGCTACAGTGATCATTTAATGACTCAGCAGTGAGAAAGGATGAGAAGCTTAATTTCAAAAGACTCAGGATGTTGTATAAAATGTAAATAATGTAAACAGAATCACTGAAAATAGTACAAAGATAACATATTTAGACTCATTTTAATCTATTTTTATTTTTAGTTTTGAATGTGCACATTTAAATGGACTGGTGCTTATATAGTGCTTATATAGTGCTTTTCTACTCAGTTTCTGTGTACTCAAAGTGCTTTAACTACATGCCACATTCACCCAGTCACACATACATTCATACAGCACTTTTATCTACACTTAAGTGCTTACTAACATTCACACACACTCACATGAATGCATCGGGGGCAACGTGGGGTTCAGTATCTTGCCCAAGGATACTTCGGCATGCAGACTAGGGGAGCCAGGAATTGAACCACTGACCTTCCGATTAATAGACGACTCGCTCTACCTCCTGAGCCACAGCCGCCCAAACCTCTAGTGAAGGTTACTAATGACCTTCTTATGGCCTCTGACAGTGGACTC